>JAPZDY010000015.1:13157635-13172812 GCA_029783645.1 Ctenochaetus hawaiiensis | reverse complement strand
ACATTGCAATTTTTTAGAAAAGCTGCCGTGAATTCAGGCATTTTAGGCCGCAACAATCTTGAAAAACTCCTGCGAAATCCTGGAGGGACTGGTTTAAAATGCATCTGAATTGGCAATGAGAAGAGGGAAATATAAGAGATCTTGATCATTTGAAGTTCAACATTCACTAAAATACAAGTCGTCCTGATTGTTTGAACCAAATTTTATGCAAGTCATCCAGTGGTTTCCACTGGTTTTAGAGAGATTTGACACCTGAAGCTGGTGCTCGATGAAAAGCAATGGGTCAATCTGTTCAGTACATCGTTAGATATTTTACAGAAAAACTTGAACCTGCTGATTGCAGAACAGAAAGAGTCAGAGGATCTGCAAAGTCAGTGAGAATAACAAAAATCTGTCGCAAACTTCATGAATATCCAATGAGATATTTAGCCGGGACCAAAGTGTTGGACTGACTGATGACAGGCTGACACTGACATCTATAGAGCCAACATGGCTAGCATGGCTAAAAATCCACTTCTGTGCCAACATTTGCATAAGAGGAGATATTACATTCACTGCTGGTCATCGGCTCGGTGAGGCCACACTAACGCTTCTCACACTCCTTTTGCTCAAGTTAGAAAACTTTATTGCCATGCAGATCCCAGCGATGTGGGGATCGATCAAAAACAATTGGATTTCAGTCCAAGCGAGCCGGGGCTTGTAAAATAGTAACTGCACCACCCTGAAAGGAGCTCGGGGTTCAGACTTTTGCTGAACAAGCTTATGTATAATTCATCAACCGAAAACTGCACTCTTCTCCGCCGCTGCTTTGTACATTTGTGACACAGGAAGAAGCAGCGAATCCACCGGGATGCTGATAGTAACCGACATGCCTCCTCACGGAACATACGCAGAAGCTGAAATGCATTAGATCCACTCGGCTTCTTTCTTTATTATCATGTGGAGCTTTCAGCTGCAGATGAGAGTGTTCCCAGTGAAAATATCTTTTCAAGGGTAAAGCTTGTGCACCTTGCAGGGAAAGACGTGTCTGCTGCTAAATTGGGCGTAGAGTGACTAAGGGGAAAAGAAGCGAGGCAGAGGTGACTCTCATGCTGATTACAAATCCAACCAGTGACACAGCAAATTTTCTATTCATGTCAGGAAGATATGCTGTGTATATCGTGAGGCAAAAAGGATCAAACTGTCATGAGAGGGTGTGGATGACTATTATTTTTGAACATAGGTCAGTTAATTCTACTTCTAAATGTGTATAAAAAGCAAAACCCAGAGAAGAAACAGTACATGAGTGAGTGGTTTTTGAATCACAAGCCTGTGCATTATAGCATTTAGCACACGGAAGCTATGTTAAAGTCATTTTATTAAGCAAAAAAAACTCAATTTTTACTACTGCAATTGTTTGGATTTGCAACTTTTTATTATTATATGAAAGATGAGTTAATATAGTTTGGTTTTGGACTGTTGAGTGCAGAAATAAGACATGTTTGGGTATGTTTTTTTCATCATTTCTGACAAAAATAAATGAACTAACTGAAGAGATATGTCGACAACATGTTGCTATCGATTGAAAGTTGCAGTGTTTGATTTCTGGGACTGAACCTTGTGGTCAAACGTCAAACTGCAGGTATAAAGAACTTCTTTACTGCAATTGATTTTGGTGCCAAAGACAATTTTTCTGGACCACAGAAAAACAAAAACAGACTAAAATTAAGGGTTTGCAAATTCTTTTTGTTGCTCTTTGTTTATTTTTAGGAGCATCATTATAAAATATAATACCATAGCTGCTGTGATGCTAAATTTCCCAAAAGTTAGATCTTATATTTTCTTGTCAAACAGGACCTTTAAGCCCAGTGTTACATTTACATCCCTCCTATGTTTGAAGACGCCATGGGTTGACAGCTGTGCTCTGTGAATGATGCTGAAAGCCTCCCATCATGGCAATTGATCTCCATTTAAGCTAAGTAATCACTCCACATCCCCGGGGAGCTGATTGATGTGAAAATGTCTCTTTAACACAACGTGATCAACGGTTTTTTGAGCCATGCTGTGTGTTCCTGAAGTGTGTGAGCTCAGCAGGGTTTTTGACCCATAAAATCATTAGCAAAGGGTCTAATGAAAGTACATGTTGTAGAGCATTTAAATTACATTTATCTCTTTGTAATCTGAAGGCAAAAATCAGATTTAATGCTTGGTGCTTGACATAGAGACCTTTAATGTAAAATTACCTGCCAACAAACCCATTCTACCATTTTTTTTTGTGTGGATGAGATAGTAAAAACTGATAAGATAGTTTTTTAAGTGTCAGACTTTACTTCTCTTCCTGAATGCTTCAATCTAATTTCTCAAGCGTCTGTCTTTTAAATTTACAAATTTGGCTAGATTTTTCTCTCCACTCTACCAAATATAAGACATGGGAACATTTTTGGCAGCGCTTCCTCCTCACCATAATCCTTTGAGGCAAAAACTGGCAGTCTCTCTTGGGCCCACGAGCAAAGTTCTGTTTACGTGGCTGCCACGCTGAAAAGTCAGACAGTTTGGTTTATGGCTGCAGGACGAGATAGAGATCAGAGGAGGTGTCAGCTGCTGAGTCGGCAGCCGATTCCCTCCCGGCTCCTCTTCCCTCTCTCCCAGGAACCCAACACCGTGCCGGGCCACCAGGACCGAGCAGGAGAATGCGAGGAATTCTCTCAGCACATTTGCTCACTGCTTTGCACGTTCTCACCCCTATGGGATGTAAAGGGTGCCGCCGGCCCCGAGGATGCAACCACCTTGCTCCACGGTGACTGGGCGCTAGTTTGGGAGAGAGGCGGCAATGAGCGGAGGATCAAGGCAATTTGGCTGATGGGAAGAGGAGAGCGTCAGGAATGGCACACTGCTGAGAGAGTGAGTCATCCTGGACCGAGCTGCTGTCATTCGTCCAGCACAACAAAGATCAGATCATTTATTTTTGTCACGGCCCCTGCTGGATGAAACCTAAACCCCCAAGGAGTTAATCAAAGGTTCTGGCATGCTGCCTGTCCTGGAGAGCAGCTAATAAATGTGATAGTCAAGAATGATCGAGAAGAATCGGTGGCAGGTTGTGGTTTATCCAGACTGGATTTCTTCAGAGTCATCAGCAGATTTTAGCTTACTGGTTTGGGCCTTTATAAGAAAGTGACTTAGTTTGTGGCTTTGTCAAACATTTTGTTAAGTATTTTATTAAACAAATGATTATTAATCCAAAAACTGAACAATTGTAAAAAATACAGTCCAAAATTTTGTCAGTTTACTCTTTTATAGTTACATAAAGTTTTAAACAGCAAAACTATTTTTACTTTTGAAACACTCACAGGTTTGACAGCCAGAAGTAGCTCACCAGAGGAAAGCAGATGTGGTAAAAAAAGATTTTTTACTTGGTCAGAAGGCGAACAAGCTGCAGTCAAAAGATAAGCAGTTCTGCCTTTTTTAACGTCAGACAGTTTGACCCTTTTTTAGTCGGGAAAGAAAGGTGAAATAATATAATTAACGACGGCTGAGTTTGATTTTGCTGCCTCAGTTTCACGGTCATGGTGATATGCACGCTGGCTTGCTGTCACATTGTAATTATTAATAACACCTGGGGTTTTCCCACAGTGACAAATTAAAATAAGTATTGTGGAAAAGCCTTTTGTCGACAGAATGAGTACGATCAGTCAGAACAATGAAACGACAAGGATACGAGATCGTGCCGTTAGCGAGTGACAGCAGAGGGACATTTAGCTGAAACTGTTGGGTTAATGAAGCACTGCCTGCTTGTGCTGGTTGTGCAACACCCAAGCACAGGTTGTACCAAACTTCCCTTGAACACAGCAGGAAAAAGCTCCTGCTGCACCTCAACCCATCCCTCTCACATGTGGACATCGCCCTCTGGTGTCAGAAAGATGGTAAGACATCCTGTGCCTGCCTGAGGGGAAGCTAACGCACTGCATTGCAGCACTGGGACGCCGGCATGTTTGACTGGAATCAATGTCACTTAACTTTGAATAAAACTTGTGAGAGGTGTATTTTTGCAGATTAGAAGAGAACGTATAAATCTTTGACCAAATAAGCGTTAACAAAACTACCTGAGCTTTATCTGAGATGAATGTGCTGTCAAGTTGCCTGCTAAATGTGGTCGAAAAAACTGTGTCATCCTCTGCATTGCAGGTAGTGTGTCTCGGCGGAGTATCGAAATAAAATAAAAATAACCTCAGGGCATTGTTGGAGTCAGAGCATTAAATTTACAATGAGTTCCTCGTGTGACTCACTGACTGATCTCGGTAAAAAGTTGAAACCAGCTTCTGACACAGATTACATGTTCATTCGGCTGCATGACTCCTTGTGCACTGCGAGCCTGCTGCTGTCAAAAGTATTTGAACACTTTCTGGTAATCAAAGATAAGTGTGTGTGTGCTCTGTGCAGAGTAGGTAGGAGGTAAATGCACCACTGAGAATATGATCCAGCTGATCCGTCAACAAATGAGGCTGCGGCGAGCGAAGTGCATCCGAGGCATGACGACACGTAAGTCACGGAGGTCTCATGTGCTCGTGTCCTTTTCTCTTTGACCTGCCTGTTAAAAGGTTATCCTAATGAGACTGCTCCCCATGCGCCCTTCAAGTGCCACGCTGGAGTGCAGGAAACAATGCCGCGTTACAGATGCTATTTTGAATGGTGTCACAGTGTAAAACTGGCAGCGCTGAATTATTGCCGGCCCTTTGATGCTGTTTATATCCCTGCCGTCTTGTCAACACATATAATCATCCTGCAGACTCCTGCTCCAGGGTCTGATATTGCCAATAACGCTGCCCAAAAATGCAACCAGCAACGTCTTGCCCTGATGATTCAGCACAGGAGAATTCTTCAAAAGTCCTGATTGTTTTTCCATATGGCTTCTGCTCGACTCGTGTGCAACGTATGTCTCACTGTTTTTGCTCTGGCCAAGCAAAAAATGGGGTCAGGTCACTAAAAGAGTCCCAGGATAAGTCTGAGCGGTCATGAGATGATGAAAAGAGTACTTCACAAACTTTGCATTGCACTCCTATGACGGTGGAAAGTTTTCAAAATCAAGGCTGCAGTCAGTTTGTTCAAACATGTAGGTGTGTTCTGCTCGTAGGAGCCAAACTAGCCGCAAGCAGCAAGCCTGAAGCTGAGAAGAGGAGTGGGCTGCAGAGGTCTGCTGAGCACTTTTCAAGTGAATTTAAGGCTTTTTTTTTTAGATTTTAGAAAGTGGTTCAACCCTGGAGCCACAAAAGGTTTTATTATGCAACATTTTTGACATATGCAACAAAATTGTAATATCAAAAATTGGTGTAATCCCACATTAAAGTCACCAGAAAAAAAATATCTGCACAGAATTTTATGTTTTTTTCTTTTTTCTTATGAAATAATTTAACCATTTCAGACCTCAAAAGTCCTTCAAATTGGACAAACTGATGAAAACTTTTGTTGCAAAGGTTTTTCAAAGAGCTTCAGGATTTTTGAACCTTGCAGGCCTGAAAACCAAACCAATATGTCGGCATCGCATCAGCATCAAACTATAGTTCAATGTGATTAACAAAAAAAACGTATGGAAATGATTTTACACTGAGAATGAACAGTGTTCCTCTGCTTGCTGGCTGTAAACAGAGGAATCTCTCTCATCTCTGCCATCCAACCGAACACAACACAAACACCACGTAAGGCCGTAACCTGTGATGAGGGGTCACGAGTCAAACAGGTTGGGAACAACTGCTCCGACATACTTTAAATACCTTTAAATCTGTCAGACGCTCAGCTGCAAGATGTTAATCAATCGCAAGCAGTCGAGCAGAATGCAGATTTTATGACTTAAATCACTTTCTGTATCGCTGTGGCTTTCGCTGTGTCTTCCACAAGTGCACTTGTCAACCCATGTTTGTGCAGCCACCAGCCTACACTTCTCTTTGATTGTTCCCCTCCAGTCTGTCATCTTCCTTGCAATTAGCTTCGCGGTTGCCGCGTGTGTACTCAAAAAGAAAAAAAAAAGAAGTCAACGTAAGCATGCACTTAAGACGACAAGGTCCTAGAAAACAAACTCCGGAAGCCACGGGTTGACAGATCTGTCTTCCCACTCTAGTTCCCTGGCTAAAGCCGTGGCCGCTGTGGCCGTGCTGTGGTCGCCGCTGGTCCATGCCTGAAGACATCTTACGCAAGGCCATTTCTAGGTTACAATAACAGCACCACACTCACGCTGCAACACCGGATATCCGAAACACTTGGGAACTCAACAGGACATATTTAGTTTGAGGCTTGTTAATAACTGGTGCCCCCTACAGATTACGATCACATTTTCTCATTGACAGAGCATTTTGTCTTCGTGCTGAACCAAAAATACTCGCGGCATAATAACACAGTTTATGAGTAGCAGAGTAGAACAGATCACCTCTTTTGGATTACTTTCATCACATTAACAGCGTTGTTGCGTCTTATTCGTGCAAAACACGGCAAACTTTTGCATTTTGAAATGCTTCGTTAATAAAGAACCATCTGTATTTTTTTCTTTTGCTCTGCACGGAATGTAAATAAACACAGCAATCTCCGCCTGCGGAACAACCATACATGGAGAACGGCGCTGGACAGAGAGAGCCCCACACAAACTACCAGTTTGAGATGCTATACAGTGCATAATGATGGCATTCACCTCAGTGGTTGAGGGGGAAAACTGCCTCCTGACCACTTCCAACTAACAAGCTCAAATTAAGACCAGTAATGACCTCACGACTGCCAACTAGGCTACAAAATCTAGCTGGACGTCTAATTCCAAAATAGTCTTGTAATACTGCCTGCTGGTGCCACAGATAAATATCCTGAAATACAGCAGGTGTATAGAAGTCAGTTAGTTACAGAAAGAATAGCTTCTATGATCTTATTTACTACGAGTGGGTCAAAATATTTAATCAGAAATATATTTAACACTTCCTCTTGTGATACACTGTTGTACTCAGGTGCTAATTGTTAATATCTTTATTATAACATGCAGGTTCTTTTCATGGTTTCCTCTGTGATTTTGACTCACCAGAGTCACAGTTCAGTACTCTGGTCGTCTGCAATCAGTGTATCAAAAACTGCAAATCTGTTGTATGCTGATACCAACAGTACGTGGGAACAGTATTGTGATGATTAACCCTCGCAAGAAGTCAATTTAGATTGTGATATAATTGAGGCTTAAGACAATGTTCATTTTTATTTTTCAGAGTTTGATTGAAGAGCCCTTTTTCAAGCAAAATGTCCTTATTTTCTAATGAGGTTGAATGATTATAAGGAGAACATTTCTCTGTGTGATGCATGTTACATGTAGCAAGTTACTAACATTTTTTTTTCATTATGCATGAAAACATATAACTTACCCTCCAACCACTTAGAAGAATCAAATCCAGCAATATATCATAAAAAGAAAGAAAAAGAGGATTCATGCAAAACAAATAAAACAACTCAAGTAAGCTCGAATCACAACAGGTTTTATAAGAAGAGATTTAAAGAACTTACAAACCTTACAGTCCTGAGGGATTTTAAAGTATTACGTTCTCACGATTGTTATTTCAGGCAAAACAAATTGAGTGACGTGCGAGTACAAATGAACCAAATGTACAACTCTTGTTTTGAACCTTTAACATCACATGCCTAAACATTTTTAACTCGAGACAATTTTCAGCATATAACTTCTTCCAGAGTCGTAATTTTGAAGGATATTTCTACTTTTAGTTAAGTGAAGTATAAATATACTAAACTACATTCTGTTCTCGACCAGCGGTCACGTGGATTTGTTTGGGAATATATGGTGGAAGAGAGAACGCAGGGTAAATTTCAGCATTATTTTCCTGTGCTAAGTTAAAAAGAGATGTATATATTAGATTTTCCTCTTACAATTACATATCTCAGGTAGTTAACAAGCCACCTATGTTGACACAGCTGTTGCAATATTGTCTGGGAGACAATGTAAACATCTATAAGTGTGATTGGAAGCGTGATGTTGTGACCGCAGTGTTTGCATGACAGGATCGGGTATTTTGGTCACGGCTGTAGGCAGCGCTGGAGGAGTTTAGGAATGTGTGACCACAGGGCCTTTGGCCCCATGGCTGCTTGTCTTCCTCCCTTGTCTGGGTCCGAAGACACGGACCATCACACCCTTCACTGTCTCCTCCAGGTCCACTTGTGTGACAAACCGCAGCCGACAGCCACCCACTCACAAGCTGGAAAATGACAACCCTCGAGAGGACTGCTGCTCTCTTCAAAGTCCAGTTAAATCGACCGATTTCCCTTTTACTTCACTTCAGAGGGAGCCATGATTGCTTCCACAGAGAGTGGGCGAGTGTGCAGCCGCGGACATGTCATGTTCGTGTCAATCAGCAGGTCAGACTGTGTACCTCTGTGATTTGTGGCCCTGAAGCATCAGACTCCTGCTGCCCTCTGCTGGACTGCTGGCTGCTTGGCTGAACTCACTCAGTTGGCACCAGTGACAGTCATCGCCTGCAAATGGAGAGCAGAAATTACTTTGCATTGCTTTATCAACCTGGTACATATGACATGCATGATGAGAAGATGGGTAAAAAGTGAAATTCAATCAAATGAACAGATCTGTATTAGAGCCACTGCAAGTATCCATTTTGAACAAAAACTACAATTAACATTGATAACAGAATATACTCTAAAGTGCGATTAGGGGTCTAACACTGACTGTTGAAGCATCGTTGAGAAGTGACAGTATCTTTAAGCATCTGTGACATTCTAAATATACTGGACAGTCTGCATTAAGTATATTAATTATTTCCTTTAAAAACATATTTTTAAGTAGATGATGTTTATTTTTTCAGCTTGGGCCCCCACACACCTACGTGTTCACTCATGCAAACTTGGGTTTGGCTGCCTAGTACTGTAGGTGGAGGATGAGTGGCTTAAATTGTCCATATTTTCACTGGCAAGAGGAAATATTTACTCAGAAAAACAGTGAGTAGACGGACACTAAGTGGTGGGTAGCAAATGCTGTCCTAAACATTAATTTACAGACATATAAAATGTATTCTACAAGAGTCATTTTAGTTCAATACTTGTAACCAAAGTAAATTGTGTATGTAAAGTGAAGCATAAAAAATATTATTAATCTTACAGGCAAATAATGATGTTGATGCTTGACAATTCAAAATTTAATAATAATTAATCCGCTGACATAAACCATACATGCATGTATTTGATAAAGAGCCCTCAAATCTGTTTAATGATGTATTGTAATCAAGGTATGTCCTTAGTTCAGTCTACAAAGGAAAAATAAACATGTGTTTGCCCTCTGCTGGTAAAACTGTGTAATGAAGAGACCGTTTTTAAATGACCAAGACACAGTTTATTAGACATTTACTGACTGAAATTTCTTGTTTTTTTCAGTATTCTCATACATTTTTTACAGCTAGCCACTGAAAAGCTAATAAATCATTTATCAAAAAAGTATTGAGCAGGGTATTATAACAATAAAGTTTATTTTTATTGCACTTATATTGAAAAATAAGTGGAAAAAAATTAATATAATTAGAAGTGTTTGTTAGCTTAACTACCTGGATTCAGACCCTGCTAGCTGCTAACAGTTACAACAAAGCAACAGTCAGGACACTATTACTCACAAATGATAAACCTAATATCATTTTTTATTTGCTACATTTCCTTGAAAAGCATGTCATTTGAAAAAAAAAGAAACTTACTGACCTGATTAAACAGTTTTTTATCTTTAGGTGAGTCAATACATTTAGCAAGCAGGAGTTCTCGTGTATTTGACACGAGCAGATTCGACAAAATTTCTTTTTCAGAAAAATAAAATCGAAACCGATGCCATAAATTCTTAAAAAAAACAGCCAATAAACCATTTTTGCTTAAGTTTTCTATTATTTGAGGAGCCACAAAGCTAATAGCTTATATGATTTTTTTCTAAACAAACGAATCTGCTTCCGGTATTCGACAACGTCACCTTGGTCAACAAAACGTCACGTCCTGTCGTTCAGGCGGGCTGGTTGAACACAGCAAATTCGTCTGCAGGCTGTTGTGTAACTAAAGTAACTTAAGTTATCGTATTAGTTAGCTTTTGTGGAATAATTCGAAACTATTTACAGTTAAAACGAGGTTATCTTCTCCGGCAAGCAAACATTAGCTTGCGATAGTTTTTGTATGAGTGTTGACGTAACAGCTAGCTAGCCAAACGTTAATGTGTTTGTTAGCTAAACAATAGGAGTTATAAACTCTACATTTTACAAGCAATGGACCGTCCATCGAGGTAAGTAAATACCCTAATCCTTACATTTGTCTGATGTTGTTCATGTCTGTTAAATGTCAACATGTTGTTTACCGTTTACACGCAGGAAAACAAAGGTTGTGAGTTACTGTGAAGCCAAGGACTTCGATGATGGTGAGAAGTTGTGGCTTCTTAATCTGTCCGTGCACATTCAAGTGATTGGTCAAATAAAGTCAGTGCTGCTGTTGATCAGACACCCAGCAGAGAGCTTTACATCAGTCTCATCAATAGTATTAGTTATACAAAGCACACTGCAGTCAGCACATTGTTGCTATCCACTTACTCTAACAGGTCTAAAACAGTTATTTAGTGCATGAAAAATTTAAGTTGAAAATAAAGATCTGAGATAAAAAGGAAGGGGTACACGTATGCTGACATTGGAAATATTTAGTCTTGTCTCATTATCAGTATCTCTGTGTTCTGTATTCATGTTGTGACAGATGAGGATTTTGCCTGTGTGAAGGCTCCACCAAGCAAAAAGGCCCGGGAGACTGTAAAACAGGAGCACAAGAAATCATCGAGCAAGTCCTGCAGTCAGGAGTCCAACTCACAATCCACAGGGAGCCAGAAGAACAGGTGAGTAGAGGAAATAATCTGACAAAGTAAACTGTGTTTACAACAAGATAATTAAGATGGTGGAATTTTTAAAAAAAACAAACTCTCTTTCTCAACAAAATCAGTCTGTTCTTTTTTGCACGAGGAAAGTAAAATGTACAAACCAGTTTGCAAAGTAAAGATACCAGCTGTAACGTGACAACAAATAGTCGAACTCTGTAAATACACATACTTGAAAACTGGGCATGTCTTCAAAGTAAACACATCATCTTCTTGTGATGTTGAAAGAGATGCACACTGGCAATAAGCCTATCTGTAAGTGGATATTACATGGAATACAAACAACTCTGCTGCCAACGAAGCACAACAAACATTCATCAGGATTTAAGGAACTACAGACAGTAAATAATTCCTTGGTAGTTAAACAGTAGTCATAAGATAATATTAACAAATCTGCTGTTGTACATGTAGAGTGTATTTGAGGTCATGCTTATCACTGGCTGGGTTCAGGGCAACGATGTCAATGGTGCCACTCTTACAGTTACATGAAACTAAAACAACCGCCATATTTTTTTGTTTTATTCTTTTGATCATGTTTTCTTCTTGTTTTTTAATATAATCTCCTGATGTGTAAATTCAATTTTGGCTTGAACGTGACTTGAATCTTCCCCAACGTTCATTTTGTTTCATACAGAAAACCTTTGGAAGAGAGGCTGCATGACAGAGATCTAGAAGCAGCAATTACACTCTCCTTGCTCAATACTGCAGAGGAGATAAAGAACCAGTCTTCCACCAGTAAAGGTACGGTTTTGCTTTGAAAAAACAAAATCAAAAGTGTGATTTTTTTATTGGGGAAGAGCTCTCAACTTTCATTTTCGTTCAATTTTTCAGATATAAGGCTCCAGGTACCAGTAGATGAAAACACAGATCCAGCCTCTTTGCACCGTTCCAACTGCAGTGTGGATAGTGATGTTTTGGGTAGATACCTGTTGATTTTGTCTTCTCTAGATCTTTTATTGCACATTTAGTTTCCTCATATTTTTGTCACACGCTAGTCCTGATATAATTTTGTTTGATAAGGATAGAAATAGCATAAAAATTTTCAGCAGCTTTTTAAATTTTCTATTTAGGCCTGGATGAAATTATCTCAGAAAAAGAGCCACATTCCAGACAGAGAAAGGCTGCGACCAAAGTTACTGCAGAGCCGCGGAAAACACTCGCAGATGAAGATGATGAGTATGAGCCCAAACTGATATCAGGTGGTCACCCTGTCATCCAGCACCACAGTTTTCAAGCTTTTCTTTAAATGCTGATTTTATATTTTATTGTTGTCCTTCTGTCAGTAAAGTAGCGCCGATGCCTTTTCAGATTCAGAAAGCGATGAAGATTTCAGTGAACCAGATGAGAGCGATGAAGAGGAATTCACCGTAAAGAAAGTCAGCAAAACCAAAAAGAAGGCGCCAGTAGCTAAAAAGGAGAAGAGCAAACAGACATCCATCCCCAAAAAAGAGAAGCCTGCATCGAAACCCTCAAAGTCCAAATCACAAGCAGCAGGTGCTTTTCCTAAAGTTCACCAAAGAGGATTCAGCTTTTGGTTTAATTTTTATATGTGGTCATTGTTATGAGAACAACTTTGTCTGCCAGCAGCTTCCACACCCGTGAGAAGTCCGTTAACGGCCAAGCCTGCACCCAAAAGACCTGCTTCATCCTACTCGGCTCCCGCATCGAAACCTGCTTCCTCTTTGAGCCCAGCAGGGGGCAGAATACCCAAGTGGACCCCACCAGGTGCAGCGCAAACGAACAACCTTTAGAGACCCTTGCAGTATGTTTTAGTAAACTGTGGCTAATGTTATCACCTTTTCTTCCAGGTCAAATTGGTAGAAGTTCCACTTCAAACCAGGGTTCAGCTGTTTCCAGCAGTTCCCCAGCTCAGGGTCTGCGGTTGGGACTGTCACGCCTTGTTCGAGTCAAACCTCTTCACCCAAGTGTTGCAAGTCACTGACTGAATGATCACCTGTCTGTGGATTCGCCTCTGCCTGTCAGTTCTTGTATCACTTTTAGCTTCATCACTTATTTTTTTTTTAAAAGATGCTTGTAAATAATCATTTTTGTATTGTGAGTTTTGTGCAGCTTTACATGCCAAGTGATTCCAAGGGTGTATTTTCACATGATGCTGTCAGCCTTGCGACTTGCACCCTGAGTTGATTTATTTTACCAAACCATGCATGGTAAAATAATAACAACTAATCCCATAATGCTTTTCTATTGTGTGCAAACACTTTATATGTATTTAAAATAAAATTTAAAAGTACACAAAGTTTTTGTATGCTGTGTCTTTAAAAGTCAGGTAGGTACAGTAATTTTAAGTAGCTTAATATTGGCCATGAAAGTCATATTTGTGGTTCATAGGCAATTAAAGTAATCAGATTACCGGCAAAAGGCTTGCAGTGTTGTGGCAGAGGGCAGGCAGATGGTTAATATTAACCTGTAAAGTACAAGGATGCAGAATCCTGTTTATTTTTCAACAGCTGCTCAGTGGACCATATCAGTGTGGTTGGGAAATTAAAAGAGAAATCAGCAAGTTTTGGAAAGACCTTGAAAGCCTCATTCGAATAAAACTACTGTCTGCCTCGTTATTGTTCCTCAAAACATCCTAGTGCTCTCATTAGTGTGAATTGCCATGTGTTGTCAGCTGATGAGACGTTTGGATAAAAAAATGTTGATTTGATTAAAAACTGTTCGTGTGTTTTAGCCTTTTTTGGAACTATTGCAAACTTGTTTGCTGAAAGTAAAGAACAGCAGTGTTTTGACAGAAATAAAACAAACCTTTAGGATATTTAAAAAAAGAATAAACTGATATGATTTATGTTTTATAGAGAAAAAAAATCATGTGTTCAGATGTCCCAGCATTTTCATTAAGTGTTGACATCTCAGCGCTGTGTGTCTTATTTGTTTAATATGATACATGTACAGATCAAAAAACTAATTTCACTGGGATTTGCATAATTGTTTAGAAAAAGTTGTGTATTTTTCCACAGAGAGTTTTGTAGTAACATAAAAAATTGGTTCGGTAAAGACTGAGAAGGGTGTTCACATCCAAAACATTGACATTAATCAAAGAGATGAGGAAAACAAATATTTCTCAGCACGTCTTGCACGACAAGCGTCCTGTAATGTGAGAGAATTAATTAGCATGACACGACTATAACACCTGACTTACTGATCAAATACTTTTTTTTTTTTTTTGCTGTTGTTTGCTCGCATGTACTTCCTGACATCTTGTGGTGGGGAGCCAAAGACATAACGTAGTACAAGGTGCAACATGATGTAGATTAGATGAACATTGATTTTCTTTTCAAGAGACAAAAAAATTAATTCCCTGCATAATCACTCTTTAAAAGGCAAACTTGCCAGGCATGCTGTTACATGCTGAACAAATTTTTGTAGTAGTTTGAGCAGTCTAAACTTGCACAGGTGTAATGCAATGAAGAGGCAAGCAGAGTGAAACCTGGGACTTAAAACTTCAGGTAACACGGATGAGGTGCATACGCCCATGCATGCATGCGTGAGCACAAAGAGGGTGGGGAGGAAGAAAAAGGAGAGAGAGCACCTGAAATTAAAAGTAGAGAAGTCCTCCGCCTTCTTCTTTCTATGCACCAGAAATGTACAGAAGCTCAAGGATGAGATGTGGCTGGGTGAAGGTCTCACTCCTGGTCTTCACTGTGGTTGTAGCTCTTTTGTATCTTCAGTCCATCAAGAGGGAAGTCCATACCCACTCAGACAGACTCCAGAGAGCCCAGCACAATGACTCCATCAGGGGTCAGGGATTGTTTAAGAGGATGGAGAAGATGGAAGCAGACATGGACAGACTCTGTGAGTTAAATTTAACTTTTTACAAAGCTAAACACTTGATTTAAAGATATATACAACACAATAAGTCAAACAGTATGTAGTCTTAATTTAGACTGAAATTGGCTGGAGAATTGTTTTTGTTTGTTTGTTTATTATTTATTATTTGTAGATTATTATTTAGAGATTATTTCACCCCATAGTTTATAAAAAAATTAACTGAGTTAAAAAAATGCTCTTAAATGAGCAATTCTTTTAACATATTTTGATGGTAATACTCTAGTAGTTTTTTGAATTGAATTGAATTTTATTTATTTCGAACATAACAGAAATACATTTAAAAGCAGAAAGAAAACAACCAAAAATTAGTGTCCGAAAAGGAGCAGGTGGAAGTAAAACTTATATATCCCTACACCTTTCTCACTTATTTATAAATAAATAAATAAAGACGAAAACTAAATACAACTTTAAATAAATCAAGATGAAAACTG
>JAPZDY010000015.1:13133876-13147927 GCA_029783645.1 Ctenochaetus hawaiiensis | reverse complement strand
AACTTTTAATTAAATAAATGTATTTTTCCGAACAGTGCCTGTAACACGGCTGGTTAAAAAAATAAAAAATACAGTAGTCTAGCAGAAAAATCATTGATGGCTATCTTCATCTTCCTCCTGCGCACTAAAACCACTAAAGTTGTCTTCTTCAGTGTCGCAATTGAACAGCCTCAGAATTACTTCGACACACACTTTCTCGTTTATTTTCGTCCATAAATTAGCCTACCAAAGCCTACCATTAGCCTTCAAAGCGTGTGAAAAAAGTAGCGGCTTATAGTCCAGAAATAACGGTACTTACAGCCCCGAGACAGAGACTGCAGGATAAACTACATCACTTATCCTGATCAATGTCACCCGCAGCAGCAGTGTGGCTCACTGATCTGTTTCTAAATAAGCTTTTTTTTACAATAATAGAGCTCTAAGGCACAGAGAAATAAAATATCTGAGGTTTAAGATGCACAAAGAAAATTTCTTAGGAACATTTTTATCATGTCACAAAAAATATATATATTACTTGTCTTATCCTACAAAGAATAAGCTCAGTAAAACTGTCATTTTACTTAGTTAAATCAGCTGATTCCTACCTTATAGAGTTGACAGCCAGCTCTTTCAGAGTCCCCAGGTTTGCTTTTAATCCCCCGATGCCAACAAAGGCTTCATAGAAGTCGTAAGAAAGGCCTGTAGTGCCGAACAGAGATGGATCATCAGAGCTGATCACCATCGGATGACCCTCAGACATCAGCACCCCTGCAGGGTGGTTTCGAAGGTCTGATACCAGCTTCAGCACCTGGAGGTCAGAGGTCAAACACAGCCAGGTTCGTTTATGAGGAAAGACGTGCGTTCAGAAATATATGTTTTTTTGTGCCGGTGATAAAAACAGATCTGACCTGGTTTGAGATGGGACACAGCTCCACGGCCACGTTTCTCTTCCTGGAAAGCTCTTTGGCGACTGGATGGTGAGCCAAAGCGTAGCCGTGTCCGATGCGTGTGGTGTTGAACAGAAGGGCGTCGAGAATGTTTTGATCTGCATCAGTGCCTTCATCATCTCCAAACAAAACACACAGAGTGGCATTAAAGCACAGACTGTCAGACGTGTTTAAGCTTTAATGAATGATTAACTCAGTGCCTCACCTGTTTCCCCTGCGTGGAAAAAGTACGGCAGCGTGACTCCCTGATCAGCTGGCAGAGAAAGAGCCTCCCTGAAGTACCAGAGAGTCCTCCCATTGTCTTCCCTGCCGACCTGCAAACCACAATGTTGACCCAAGATAAAACAAATTTAACTCACAACGAACCAGGAAGATTATTATCTACTTGTTTTTTTTTTGTTTTAGGCACACAGAGTGTTTGCAGGACACATCACTGGTTACCATGTCGAACCCTGCAACAACATCTGGGAAGTCCCTTTGCAGCTGAATGGCCTCTTTCACGGCTGCTTTAACCTCAGATGCACTCAGAGCCCTGAAGAGAGCAGCAGTGATTTCAGACACGGAAATGAGACTCTATTTGAACAGTTAAGCAAGACTCAAACAAAAACCCCATTATACGCTTTAACAATAACATTAACAATATAAGATGCGAGTCCAACAGCTTACGTGAAGGTTAAGAGGATTTCTGAGTGTATAAAATGATAAATCTGGTGCCTTTGAACTACAAGCTAACGTCAGCATACGATACCTGTGCACGGAAAATATGATACGAGCCCCAAGAAAGTCTGGATGGTCTGCTACAAATTTCTCCGTGACCTCCTGAAACGTTTTCAGAGTCCAGACTCTGTCGTGAATCGTTCCATCGAGCTCATACGTCTAAAAACACATGATAATCTTTGGTCACTGAAAATACAACACAGTCCAAAAGAGCCAGAGGTGTTGAATCTACCACATGTTGCTCTTTAGGCTGGATCTGAGGGTCAGAGGCGAACAAACAAGTGAACACAAACCCTTGAGAGACCACTCCTCAGTTCCAAATACATGACGTTGTCGAGCTGAAGCTCCTCCAGGCCTTTGTAGAAGAAGTCCTTCAGCACCGGGGCATGAGTGATGAGCCCAGCAGCTGCGATGAAGGCTTTCTCAAACTTCTCCCACACGACATCCTGACTCGTGTATTCCCCATCCGGATCCTCAGTGACCAACGTAAGTTGTTGCATCAAACTAAAAATAGACAGATGTTCCAACTCAAGCTCTTCCTTTACATTTTAACCTAAAATGCATGAAGGAGGTTGGGGTCTTAACCTGTTATCAAAGCCTGTGGGGTCTCCTATTTTGGCTCTCAGGGTCTCCAGCAGCTGCCAGTAGAAGCAGTCCCACCGTGGGAAGGGCTGGCGGTCGGAGAACAGGAAGCGGACCGAGTTGTCCCACGTGAAGCAGATGTAGCAGTTTGGCCTGTAGGTGACGTTTTTCACCAGCCACTCGACGCTGACCAGAGATGAGCTGTGGACGTGGAGGGCTGCACCTGCGACAGAACCGGCAGGACGTCAGCTTCAAACCACAGTTTAGAGGGATTAGTATAATTCTGAAGTCGTTTTGTGTCTTTTTGTTGTTACTCTGCCTCTCAGTAGGTGATATCTCGTAATCTCAGGTACTCATCCTGGTTCAAAAATAGTTTTGACTTCATGATTGAATGTTTCTGGTTTTTTTCCAAAGCTTTCTACTGGGATGGATGTTACATGAGATGCTACAACACACCATTACTACAACTGTGTTCTATACCGTATACCATGTCACAGAAAAATAATCTATAAACAGCTTAAGATGCAGGTTGTATTTTCCTAAAGTAACTCTATTATCAACTGATTAAAAATCTACTATTTATAATATACATACAATATAATAAGTTTAAATAAATCTTACTGTAGCTGCAGTATGCTGTGCTGCTATAATACGAAATAAAAGAGTAAAAAATACAAATATTTGATTTGCTGGGCTCCTCCGACCCCTTTAATCTGGTGATTCTGTTCGTCTTTACTTGTAAAATCACCTTTGGGCATCTTCTGCAGCAGTTTGAAGATTGAACTCTTCTGGATGAGAGGCTTCGCTTTGAAGAAGTGGATCGCAGGGGGGAACTGAGCGGCAGACATCTCTTTCTCCTTTAATCGATGGAGGTAAGCATCCAGCTTCTCCTCAGGTGCCGTCAGTGCCACATGACCTCCCGTCTGTCTCAACGCCTCCTGACGAATCAGCAGGTCCCGCTGTGCAGGGTCGGGCATCCCATCAGTCACTCTCACAAACCACAAAAGCGGCACATAAGTGACCACAGCCCGGCAGATTGAGATCACCATGTCCTCAAGTGCCACAAGGGGGTGCTATAACATGGCCACGCGTCGTCCACAAGAGCAGGACTGCTGTATTTGCTGCTGTAAAGAAAGAAATACTGTGAGACATCAACTAATGACATTTAAGTCTTGCCACACCAGAGAGGCTGGAGGACTCTTTGCGGTTGGTAAATAAACTTGTTTTAGGCTCAACAAGCCGATAACATGCCCCTCAGGCTGCATTACAACGCTGACAGAGCCCCTTCACAAGCAGGACTTTGACTGAGTTGCTCCCTGAGTCAAGATTAGCTGAGAGAAAAGTGGAGGAAATTAACAAACGAGCTTTAAGATAATTCACAGCAACTAAACGAAGAGGGAACAATTTTATGAGTAAATCTAACCACTTAAAAACATAAAATACTCACAGGTACAAAGGAGCTCCCGGTGCTCTGTGTCTCAGCCCGACGTTTCCCAAAAGACTCGCCTTGTTTTCCTCAGGAACATCCACTCACTCACAGTGCGGCGTGTCAGCAAAATACTCGGAGCGACTGGATAATTGGGGCATTTTTCGTCTGACAAACACCATGTGATAAACTAATGAATAAAGCATGAATGGCCAGTGTTCAAAATAATGATAAAATTGAAGACTTTCAGCCGTGACATCATCGCACAGAGGAGTGATACTAACCATTTATATTTTATTAGGTTTTACATTTCCACAATAAAACATTTTTCAGTTTGAGACACAATCGAGAAAAAACAAAAACAAAAACATGAAACAAACAAAAACAAAACAACAACCACACATACGTATAATTTAATCTGGAAACCTCATATACATACTGTGCACCCTCCGGAATGATGAGCCTCACTCGTTTAGTTAATGACAGAATAACACACTGTTGATGTAACATCCATGAACTGAGTCTTGGGTCACATTGGGTCTTAACTTTTTATTTCTAGGATGCTGTTTTTTTTCTCTGTGATTGGTAGGAGCAGACACCCATTAGCAACACAATGCCCCATGCAACTTATTACGCTGGGTGGAGGTTTTAAAAAAAAAAAAAAAAAGGGAAAAACTGTGACACAGATGTCGTGTTTGTTGTGACAAGTGATCCGATTAGAGCACAACCTGTTTAGCATCAAACCAATCACCCGACCCCCTCGTCCCTGACTAACAAGTGTAAACTGAGACCCTTCAAAAAGGGAAGCAGCAAAGTAAACCAGCCGTTACAGCTGTGCAGCAGCAACGGCACACATCTGTAATGGAGAGTCGCTATCATGTCCCTTAATGCACAGAAAAATACAGCGATACATCACACAACAACAACAACGCTTCTCATTTTGCATCAGAACTGCTCTTCACAGACAGAGGAATGATGGTTTTTTTTCATATGACAAAAATAAAAAATAAAAGGAGAGTTTTTCTCTAACACGGCGGAGCTTCTCAGTCCATAAACTTGCGGTTTGGGTTGGCACCGAAGAGAGCCACTCGGATTTCAGGCATCATCTGCAAACACAGACGCACACAGTTAATGATATCTGATGACTTTGACTGCTTGTTGGTTTATTTATTGTCCCTTTTTGTTATGTGTGTGATTCACTGTAAAAGAAAAAGACGGCAGCTGCCAAAACAGCAGATTTGAACTGTTTGAATTTGTTTTTCTTCTCTAAGAAAGTTAAAATGTTAATTGAATATCCATCTTATTAAATATCTAACTAAAGCTTTAGACATCAGAAAGTGCTTTTAAAAAAAGATAAAAGACAAATTAAAGTGATAAAGTGTGAAATCACTTACAGTGTCACTTGCAGCTTTTGGGTAATAAAAAAAGCTCCACTGATCGTTTTTCTGTCAAATTTGTTTTTTCAGTTTATTAAGGAGCGTTGACTGAATTCTTCTTGGCAGAAGTGCCTCAAAGACAGAACGCACATAACACTTGTGTTTGAGCAAAAATTTGAGCAATTTTTAGTGTCTAGTTTTGGGATGAAAAGGGGGAATTTAAGGATGTTAAAATGACTTGTTTCCACTTTCTACCTGCTGAGCCATGAGGTCCAATCTGCTCTCCAGGGTGTTGGACACCTTGATCTTCCCGTCAGCATTATACATCTCAACACCTCCAGAACTGAGCCAAAACACACGAGATCACACTCAGAAAACACTGGTTTTACCATTCGGGAGCAAATTTTAAGTTGTTAAAGCTGATTTCTGTTTAAAATAACCACGTTACTCACACGTCTGGGGGGATGAAGTTGTCCTGGTCGATGCGGACCTCTAGGTTGGTTTTCACAGCTGATTTATAAATGGGAATGTTCCTCTGGACGGAAGCCTGAAAGGGTCACAATACAGTTTGAATTTTGATTTTGACTGATTTTAACAGTTTAACTCACTCGACTCCCTCAGCTAAATCCTCCTCTGTGTCTTCAAAATCATAAATATGTAAATGTAAATGTAAATGTAAATGTAAATGTAAATGTAAATGTAAATATAAATGTAAATGTAAATGTAAATATAAATATATGTAAATATAAATATAAATATATGTAAATATAAATATAAATATAAATATAAATATACCTGTACCAACTGCACATCTTGTTTGCGGCAACGAATTGTCACTTTGGGCTCCAGAAGCTGATAGAATCCCTGGTGTGAAAGATTAAAAAAAGGTTATTACATCTTAGTTTTTAATAATAACTGTTGTTGTTCATTATGTACACATGGTTTAAAGTAATCTAGTCTAATCTAACAGTTCCACAATGAATTCTCCCCTTAAGCCGCTGGCTCCTGCTGTGTCTGAGATCAGCCCGGACCGACACTCACAAGAATAAACACACACAAATGACCAAACACGTGATCTTCTTCAGAAACACACCTGGAGGAAATAACATTAAAACCCTGATGAAGCTCGGATTTACTGCAGGTTGCATTATTTTCACCTATGAGTCCGAGAACGAGTGAGTGTGTGTGCAGTTAGTTATGAGTCCAAACTCACCTGTAAGATCAATCCGTCCATCAAAGCTGAATACTTGGCCGGGTCTTTTGAGGCGTTAGCGAGCCGCTGGCGAGCCTCGTTCAGCATTTCCTGAGGGCACAAATACACATATGGTTTCTATTATTTACAAAGTGCCACATTAGCTACACATTCCATCTCTCTTATGTTCATAAATTATGACAATATGATGTAAATCTGCTCACCGAGATCATATCATCTCGGGCCTTCAGCACCTTCAGGCGAGCCTGGTTCATCAGGTTGGACATTTGGCTGTTAAAGTAGACAAATAACACACATGGTGGGTCTGTTTAGAAGTCTAAGTGGGACTGTTTTGATTGTGCGGAAAGGTCCGAGACTGGAGAAGGTTACAAAAGAGTCATTGTGGGACTAAGCGATTAAATAAAATTACGGGAACTCTGTGTCACACATACAGATATTTCTTTGTTCCTAAAAAGGCTGAATTAAGGAAGGGAGGACTTAACGTGTCCTGTGATTTCTCGCCATGACTCACATTTTCTTCTGCTGCTCAATCTGCTTCTCTTTCTTCTCGTAGTACTCCATTATCTTCAGCCTCTGAGTCTGGACCAGGCGGCCCTTCTCAATGTTGAACTCTTCCTCTGCCTACAGGAGGAGACACAGTTCACTCAGCGGAAAATCCACTATCACAACATTGTTTTTATGAGCTTTAATCAGTTAATCTTTGAATCAAATGTCATTATAAAATTAAACGTGTGAAAATAATGTATCATAATATTACACTGATTGGTTTAAGACCTTAACCTTTTAATCCACAACAAAACAAATGTAACTGTATTTTAAAAAAATAAAATAAAAAGCCACAATTTCCAAATGGTTTTATCTAAAAACTGAGAGAAACTGTAAATTCTTAGATTTATAAAGATGTTTTTAAAAAATAAGATATATATCAGGTGTAAAACAGACTTTAAAATCCCAAGTGGTTCAGATTGGTAGTGACATCTGTTGATCGACACCTAATCATTTTTTTTTAAGAGCTTTTATTTAAGTGGTGAGTTTCATGCATAAAAAGTCTCTAATTATGTTTTAAAACATACTCTCACTTCTAAATAGTCTCTTTCAATGCGAACTTAGTGTCTTAAATGCATATTCTTTATCTGATGTTGTCAATTTCTTTCTGTTTGTTGATGCTTATACTCTAACATTTTGACATCTGAGACATCACCTGTTTAAATAATTTAACTAAATCAAGATGCACAAAATTCACTGCCTGGTTTGACTGAGGCACTACAACAACTTCAAACCAAAAGGCCATAAATTGCCACAAACACAAGCCTGAGTTTCATCAAATGCTTGTTGATGCTAACAGTCCTCGAGTTTAAACATGACCCTTGGAGTTAAACTGTGACGTCCTCAGCTCAAGTCCAGCAGGAAACTTTTGTTGCACATCTTTCCTCATTTCCTCTATTAATTTCCTGACATCTCTCTACTACTGAGTCACTAATAAAGGTATACGATGTCTAAAAACTGCACACAAAAGACAGATTAGTCGTCCTGTCTGCAATGAGTGACTTTACCTTTGCGTCAATTTCTTCTGCCTTCTCATTGGCCTCCTGTTCAATGAAGGCCATCATGTGCTTGATCTGAAGTCAGAGAGAAAGAAACATTTGTGATGACGAAGACTGGCCTTTATTACAAACACTGAGTTTACATTCATTATTTTTAGGGTTTTATATGCACACAGAATCATCATGGAGTTTTATTATGTTCTGAGAGAACAGCAGATTGCCATTTCTCTCATTATTAAACTCAGAGAGGATTCCTCACCCTGCTGTTAACTGACTTTGTTACTGTGGTGAGGAATTTTTCTGTGCATTTTGCTTGTGAACACAAGAACCACAAAGAAAACATCTGTTCAGTTGACTTCTGCAGCTTTGTATCAGTCCTGTCAAAGGTTATTTTCAGTGTTTGCTAAGATTTCCCCCTGTAGTGTCCAGACAGTGGCTCACTGACTCCCAGTTCCTCATCAGGCCTGGCATGTGTTAATCATGTGATCGTTTGGAAATATGACCCTACACATCTCAGCCACAGCAATACACAACACTGACTTCAAAATGGCAGCCGATTTTGATATAACTAACAGGAATAATGTACATAACCTCGTCTCAAAAACACCCTTAATACTGTTTTTTAGCTAATGTTTGTTTTAATATTGATGCTAAGCTACTGCAGCTCTCTCAATGTCATTCTCCAAGACACACACGTTTCGGACACAAACTACAGCTATTAGAAACATTTTTCAGTGTTTTAAAAAGACATTCAGCGACGTTAAAACGGCTTGTACAAGCAGTGAGGAGAAACAGTTGAATAGTGTCGTTTTTGAAGGTTAAAACGGCTCATTACCTGCTTCTGTACATCGGCATCGCTAAGCGCCATGGTTGCAGCTGTCAAAGATCCGCGGGGCCTGCGAGTGAAAATACACAAAAAACACACAAATTAAAGCTATTGGAAGAAAAAGTAGGTTGTCAACAACGACAAGGATATTTTAAAAACGCTTTAAGGTTTTTAATCGATAAATAAATACCCTAAAATCACAGAGAAGAAGGTATGAATTAATCGCCGCAGTCGTGACTCGTAAAGATGTCTACGGAGGATCAGCTGATCCGCAACGTCACATGATGTTTACTTCCGGTCGAGCAGCCAATCGGGTGCAAGACCAAGGGACAGGTTTTTCTTAATGTAGAAAGGAGGAAACAGCTTAAATAATCATTAACTGTACTACCGTAATATCTCTTTTTAAACTCATAATACCAATTCATGTATTTCTTTAAATATTAATATTTTATAATGTCAATTTTAGATCAAAACAAAATTATGGTATTGTAATTACATGCTGTTGGATTTGATTCATATAATAATTTTATTATGCAATATTTTTCACATCCTTTTCATACTTAAATATAAAAAATATATCTCTATATTTTTGTTTTATATATATTGTTGTTATTTTTTTTTTGCCTGCTCAGAGAAACTGGATTTCAGTTTAACAGTTTTTTCTAAATTTAAATATAAAATGAACTAAAACTTGGAAAATAAAAAACTAAGCAAGTACGTTCAATTAATATTAAGTTTATACACTAAATTCTGAATCGTTTGATTGGATATTGATTCCCTCTAGGAAAGAAGCTATTATGTTTCCTAATGATTTTAAAAATATGTGATTTGAGAGCATAAACCAAAAGAAAAACCTTTAAAAAACTAACCTAAAAATTGTATGGTTACAAAAATCAGATTATAGGAAGCAGGAGCTCAATAGGAGCTTGCCAGGTAAGTAACAGATACATCTGAACAGCACGAGAGAGAGAGTCCTGTAGATTTTAGGGCAGCTAATTAAAATAAATAGTGTAAACCAATTAAATGGACACAATATCTAAGTTAGTACTGTGTAAGTGCACCATATTGAAGCTACTTGGCATAGTTTCCAAAGTCTTGCCAGTAGAGGGAAGTAGAACTTGGAAAGATCAGCTTTAGAAATAGCTCTTCTCCCTGTCTGACATGCGTTTTCCACTTGGTGTCACCGGCTCACAGGTCACAGTTGACTGACTGATAATCTGCTGTTTGGAGAGTGGACATTAAATTCCATGGACTGTTTACCTGAGTGAAACACTTCCCCGCTGACCTCTGCCAACCTCTCAGATAAACAGGCTAAAGTTTAATTCAAGATTCAAGCCATTAACTGCATTTTCTCTCTTATTTTTTTTATATTTTTCATAGTCTTTCTCAGTCTAAACAGACAGCAAAGTCACCACTGACTACTCTCTGGCCAACTGTTATGTCATGGATTTGGGAAGAAGGGTGGGTGAGAGAGAGAGAGAGAGGGAGTGAGAGAGGGAGAGAGAGAAAGAGGGAGGGAGGGAGAGAAGGACTTTTGCACAGCTTGTCCATCTTGTTATTCTGTGCCAGCTACAGCATGCATGTCTATCTATCTCTTGTTTTGGGGCTCTTTTCGTGAATGCAAGTCTCACCTTGATCTGCAGCAGCTGCTTCTCATCTAGCAACTCCTTCAGCACCGTGCCAAGAGGTCGCAGGTATTCTGGGATATTGTTTTTCCTTTCAGTCTTACAAGAGAAAGTTTTAGCAAAGCCTAAAATGTATAGAAGAATGTAGTTTTTGACTCGAGTCAAGAACATGCTCAGATCTTTGGGTTGTTGTGTGCTGTGCATTAAAAGTTTGTTATGTGTTAGAAGGGTCATCACGGGTCACTCTGGTGTTGTGAAGGGCAAAATCTCACCTTACACGAGACATAGAAGCTGCTTTAAAGAGCCGGTTTGATTTATCAAGCTATTCTCCCACTTTGACATTGAAATCTGACCTTTTGCAAAAATCTGATATCAGATATCATTCAGTCCTCATCACACATTAGCACAGAAAGAATGTCCTAAATCTCCCTTACCATTTACTTCACCATGAGTCTGTTATCGCTGCTAAAGGATCAATGTGGAATCCAATTACTCAAGTAGGCCATGAAATAGAGGAAGACAGAGTAGAAAAGGTTGATGGGTTTCTTAGCAGGCAGAGACACAGATGAATCCCTGTGTGTGAATGGTTTAAAATGTTTATGTGGCCGACTTTAATGTTTCAACTAGCTGTGTCACTATGGAGTTGCACAGGTCTACAGGATACACAGCTTTAGACAGACAATATGGCAGCTAGTTGGTCATTAAATCAGTGACGTCTGGTGGGCATCTGTTTCTATCTGCACACTCTGGAAGGGGTGGAGTTATTTGACATCCAGGATTTCAATCTTGAAGTATGTTTAAAAATTGCTAAAATGAAAAAGTACTCAAGTCAACAGCAAAAGACTTAAGAAATCCTTCAGTGTGTAGAAAGATCTTTTAAATATGGCAGAAAATAAATGTAATATTCCTAAATATGTTTTCTTCAGTGTGAAATCACCTGAAAATAAAAAATAGACTCAGAAATAGCATTTTAGATCTACAGAGGAAGCAGGTCCTCTTCTACTGAGTCCACCATGTTGCAGTGTTTTGTTCCTACAGGAGCCCAGAATGGACAAACCTAACACCAGCTCCAGAAAAGTTCTCTAAAGTTTTTTGCAAGTTTTGCAGTTAGTGTAAGTTCTCCACACTCTTGGAAGAGGAGGGTGAGCACAGGGATTTTCAGTTGGGTGCAATCTGCAACTTCACCACTAGATGCCACTAATTCCCACATACTCAATCATTAAATTAATAAGATATAACATTTCCAAGAAACAGCGTGAAAATGACTAGACTTTATGTTTTTATATGTATATTTTCTTCTCTGCTTGAGTCAGTCAGATAGTTTTTCATCTGCAGTTTTTGCTGTTTAAGACGGAAATAAACAAAACTCATGATCACTTACTACTTCACTTTGTCAATAAACTTTATCTTTTGTTTTTATCTTTTAAATGGACAGACCTCCAGTGGCAGAAATTACATAATGGGTCTTAGACACAAACACGTCCATTAATAATCTCGATCGTGATTTAGCTCTATAAAGGCACTGATGTGTTGTGGAAATGTTTATTCAAGGCCTGTTAAACCTTTTCATGGATTTTGCCCTGCTGCCAGACTCAAAGTCAGAGGTTTTATTGCACAAAATAATCAAGCTGTTGCGTAACAGATGGGAGGGGTGAATGTTTTCTCATATGAGGAACACAAAAGGAGTAGTGTTTTATAAATTGGGAGCGCATACAGTACTGATAGGTCCTATAATGTTTCGATGATAATGGAAGATTTCCGTCAAGATTATGTTCCCAAAGCCACGCGAAAGATTCGGATCAACAACCAAAGAATCAACTAAATTAAAGTTTAAACAAATTGATATGCTTCCAAGTTGGCTTGTGAGTCCTTGAGACCATCCAAATTTAACTAATCAAAAGTTAAACATTATATGAGCTGTGAGCCTTTTAAAACAGAGGAGTTTTTACCCTCCATGTTGCATAATTTCCATCAATTTTAAGGACATAAAAAATAGAGAAGACAAACATCATTTCCAAAAAGTAATCAGAATTTTGTTAATTATATTTGATCATTTAATGCAATGACAAACATTACACTTGTAAACACATATTATTCAATAAAACAGTGCAACCCTTGTTGAGTCTAGCTGGTAAATTGCATTTACATTTCGCTTCCTGCCGCAGGTACAAATTATCACCAATTACAACTGTTTATATTACTTACAGTCAGCAGCAATACTTCTTAGATTTCAGTTTCGCAACTTAAAGCAAAGTTGAGTGCAAATGTACAGATATTCACACCCCGTCAAGGCTGTTAAATGATCTCTACTTGTTAAGCAGGGTTATCTTATGTTTATTTTTAGGGGCACTGAGGAAATTTAAGGGGCACAATCAAAGTTCTATTAAAAGAAATAATATTAATGCATTTTATTTTTGGCATTTTACATCAAGTGTGCATTGGTAAAAAATGAAGCAGCAGCAAACTAACTTAACTAAGACATTACTACAGAAATATGAAATGTAACTGGGACCCCAGAAAAATGAATTTGTTTTGCTGATGTACAATTACAGTTTATTAACTAGTAAAGGTTTGATTGCATAGAACACTTTGTCATTGCACAACGTACAAACACTGTGACAACAAAATGCTGTTTTGTATCTTTATTCTATTTATATTATGTTATATTTTAGGACTAGGACATTGTAGCTGCTACAAGTGATGTCGCCAAGCAGAATTTCATTGTAAACCCCTTGAAATGACAATAAAGCTTCTTAAATCTCTTAAATCTAACCAGAAAACAAGAACTATTAAGTGCAGTGAAAATACATATATGTGTAGTAGTTATATATAGAATAATCAGAGATAGATAAGAAGACACTAAGATTTTTCAGGTATATGATAAAACAGCTGGAGGTGTGATACAAGTGTATACACTATGTTAATATAAATATAATTATCTTATACGTCAGGTGTATACAGCAGGGACAGCAGTATAAACTACACCGTCCACCGGTCTATTTTTGCCCAAGTATGCTTTCACATTTGCACAATCTCATGTTCATTTTATGCTCACAGCGTCGAGCATTCGAGTGAGCACAGTCAGGCTGCACGCTACGAATGTGATACAACACTGGATAGTGACGAGCAGCGTTGAGAGACTCTATTCTAGAGCTGGCATGGGGGGGGGGGTGAATACTTTCTGCAATCAAAGCTGAGACGCAGCACAAGGGGTGAAGAAGGTCACCTTGAGCCTGATTTGTGCAAACAAGCACGTACAGCGTATACAGTTTGCATACATAACCTGGAAAGAGCTTTTTTTTAAATTAAGATTTTATACTGTTGAGATTGAATGTAGCGATGTCAGTTTTGGTTAAAATGAGAATTATGGTGTTTCAGACTTAATGGATAATATGTCACCTTCCTTTTACGTTCCTGCTCTCACGTCATGTGAAATCACTGAAATAGCTTCCACTCTTGGGTGACAGATGGAGATGTATATAGTGCCTAAACATAGTAAGATATGCAGGTCGAGGCTATAGATAGTCACAGCCGGTGCAACACAGAGCGGCCGGTGAGCAACTTTTTCCAACCACAGTCTCACTGATGTCACACAGAACACAGACCTGTTGACAAATACAGATAAGACTTTTTTTTTTCACGTTGCTCTGTTTGAAAAAACTGGACAATCCCACTGGAAAGCGTTCAGTGACCTGCCAAGTTTTGCTGTCTGCCCAGTGTCCTTTTTTGATATTGCCACCAGGGTGTGCTAAAGAGAGACAATAATAATAATAATAATAATAATAATAATAATAATAATAATAATAATAATAATAA
>JAPZDY010000015.1:13022683-13037344 GCA_029783645.1 Ctenochaetus hawaiiensis | reverse complement strand
GTCACAGGGAGAACTTTTAAAACATCACAGGTCACATGTGGATGACAGGCCCTACTCCTGCCCTCAGTGTGACAAACATTTCAAGAGTAGGAAAACCCAGCAGGAACATATATTCTCCCACACCACGCTCGCCCGTACCCCTGCACCTACTGCGGGAAGGGCTTCGCCAAACCAGACACAATCTCAGTCACACGGGAGAGAGGCCGTTCCCCTGTGGACACTGTCAGAAGTCCTTCCTCACCCTCAACGAGGCTAAGCTGCACCGACGTATTCACACGGGGGAAAGGCCGTATCCCTGCAACATCTGTGAGCTCAAGTTCAAGAGCGCATCAGAGCTTGCACGACACAAGTGCAGCCATTTAGGGTTGAAGCCACTGAAGCCATACTGTGAGCGCTGCATGAAGATGTTCACATCTAAGGCCAAGCTTGAAAAACACATGGAGACACACAGGGAAGAGGGAGAAGCAGCAGCAGCGACTGTGGACTCTATGCAGCCTGAAGAATCAAATGGCTGAATGAATCATAGAGACAATCTTAGCAGCTAAAAGTGAAATTGTGAAAAAATAATGTAGAGGAGGATGCTTGAGTTTAGATATTTCGCTTTTTTTTTTTAATCAAATTTAATGAATTTTATTTAGGACAGAATTAGTTGTGCAGATCGGGAATGAAAGGAGTGTCCACACCTGCATGTCTTAACAATACTTTCAGTCATGGACAGAGTTTGCCAGTGTTGCATCCTTCAATCTTTGAATAAAAAAGAATTTTTTTTTACACTGTTTTAAAAAAAATTTAAACATGTCAGTTTTTTATTCTTCCACATTTCCTCTCTTGTCTCCACTGTGCTTTGAAGTTTTGTACAAGAGTAAAATCCTATTTGAATCATCAGAAACTGTTTGAGATCACAGATGACAGAATTGTTCATTACATATATTTTTCATTCCTCATTGTGTCTGTTTCTGTCTGTGTACAATAATAAGGTGTGTCAGTGAGGTGCAGAGACAGTTTCCTGGTTGGGAAACACTACTTCAAGGTGCTTCCATAATGTTACTTTTGTTGTCTCTTACAAATGGGCAGTTCTTCAGCTACATAAATGGAGCATTGGTTCCCCAACATCTCCTCATGGCTGTTTGATCAAGGAGCTATGTTAGAGTTGTTCTTCAAATCTCATCCTGCACAAGTCAGATGATATATTTCCTTCATTTCTGTCCAGTGTGCACATAAAACTTGATGAGCTGGGGGTTATAAAGCAGAGATTAATTAAAAACACCATAAACATAAGCTCATTTCCTCTACAGGACCCAAAGCTGTCTGTGGTAAAATCCCCATGTCTTTGCTTTGCTCACTGTTGTGTTATTCATATAGTGAAGAAAAGATGCTTTTGTCTTCATAGCAGAGCTCAGACTTTAGACATCAAAGCCAAGTTTGATACCACATTTCAGTTCTGCACACCTTCCTCTTCCAATGCCGATCAATCTGGGTATTCCCTTCTGTGTCATCATGTCACGGTTATACTGATCCATATAAAAAGAGCCATTTGAATGTGTTTAATTAACTGAGAGGCTTTAATTAGCTCTGACCGGGCAGAGGGGTGATGGGAGGGAAGCAGATGCCGAGCAGGAATCACTTGGATAAAACTGGCTGCAACATTAAACAGGGGACCAACAAAGTGTCATTATAGTGCAGTCAAGAGAGGCTTTTTTAGTATTTTAAATTGGTTTTCTAATTTTAGCAGTGAATATGTTTCTAAAAATAGTTTAAACTGCCAGTGAGGAGAAAATATAGATGAGACAATCCGTAATACTTTTTTGGGTAAGCGTAATGTTAATCAAAATGGTGAATATGTTAAAATAGCATAGATGATTTTTTTGGATCATGATTTTTTTTACATCTTGCTTTACTGACAATAATATCATAGTGATTTTAATCCAAGATAAACAACCTTACTTTGTAAATTTAAGTTTTTATTTCATCAAATTTTTAGGAGATGGCAATCATTAAACACAATTTTCTCATCAAACTTATGCTTTAATAACATAGACTGACACTGTTCCACAAAAAAATATGTGAAATTAGTTTAAATTTCATTTGTTGAAACATCACAAAAGTTTAAAATTTTACAAAGACATCACTCAGTGCAGACAGTGGTCTAGTTTCTCTTCAGTTTTTTTCTTCTTAAAATGGACGATAGTAAAAAACAAAGGGATGTCTCCTCCACACCGAGAGAGGGTGTGCATGTGTGGATTTAAGGTCCTCCCCGCTGCAAACACCTCTTGCCTTGACCAGAGTGAGGGGCAGCAGAGAGCGAGCAGATGTCGGGATGTGACCATCAGCGGAGGGATTTGAAGAGCTGGTGACCATGCAGGTGGAAAGAACGTCCAAAATAAAGACATAAACCGGGGAAAAAACAAGAGGGCTGCGGATGCAGATAACGGCACGACGCGACACCCATCAGTGTGATTTACAGTCCAGTTGGCGTTGGTGGTGTTGGTGGCGGATTAATAACCAGTCATAAAGAAGTGGGTGATTGTGTGTTGCAGGAGGACAAGAGTGAAGGTGCTGATAGAGGAAAGGAGCGAGAGGAGGAGTGAGTGAAGGAGAGAGAGGGGAGTAGATAAAGCCGGAGGCAGGATCATGAGCTTTGCACTTCCCTACGGGTCCCTGTCAGCTCGCCCGAGTCCCAGCAGACGAGCTTTGGACTGGGAGCAGGAGCAGCTGGCCGTGCGAAGACTCTCCTCTCCACGGGGTCTCGACCTCCTCAGTCCACCTCCTCTTCCTCGTCGACCCTCTGCGATCCCCGGCTACCTGCTGCCACCCTACCAAGAGCAGGAGGAGCAGCTCCAGCAGCAGCAGCAGCGTTTATCCTTGTCTGTGTGCTCAGACGCCTCCCTGGCGCCCCCTGCAGCTCCACCTGTGGGCATTGCCCCACCCTGTTGCCGCCCAGTGGGAGTCATGCACCTCCTGCGCCTGGGTCTCCTGGCCTTCAGCTGTCTCTTCTGGGCAGCCGGCTTGGCCATCTTCACCCTTGGTGTGTGGGCGCAGATTTCACTGGCAGACTACATGCTGCTGTCTGCCAATCATTACCCCAATGCCCCGCTCATCCTTCTGGCCACAGGGGCAGCGGTCACTGCCTGGGGTTTCCTGGGTTGTCTGGGGGTGGCTGCAAACCTGCCCTGCGTGCTGAGGGCTTATGGGTGCTTTCAACTTGCTGCACTCATAGCTGGTCTGGCAGCTGGACTCTCAGGCCTCTTCTATCGGGAAGACATCGCCGGAGGATTTCGCAGCGGCTTACAGAGAGCGGTGGCAGGCTACACAGAGGATGAAGGCCGTGCTGATGCATTAGATAGCCTCCAGAGGGCCCTGGAGTGTTGTGGAGCTGAGGGTTGGCGTGACTGGCTCACTTCGGACTGGGCCATTCAGCACATGACCTTCCTGCCCAGCGAGAACAGCACCTCTTTGCTGCTGCCTGATAGCTGCTGCGTGAGGCGCAAAGGATGCAAGAATCGCCCTCTTCTGTCGGATGATAGTGAAGGAGTGGTGGCTGCAGGAATCCATTCACACGGCTGCTTCCGAAAAGTCTTCAGTTTGGTCAACGACAACGTCTTCCACATTGCCGCCACTGTGTTGGGATTGGCCTTCACCCAGATTGGAGGCATCGCCCTGGCTTGTCTGCTCGCCAACAAACTGGAACCAAGACAGCATCGACGTGTGGTGGCACATTAATGCTCAATTTTAAGAATTAGGCAACTTGCACCAAGGATTGACCAATTTGTATATAACTAGGATTGGGAATGAACTTTGCCCTTGTAGAGTTGCGAACTGTTGGGAGTTATCTTTCGTGTCTAAGTCTTGTTAATTTTCTGCACATACAACAGCAGGTGAATGGCATTAGTTGGCCTTACAAGGCTCTAAAAGTGTGCATGAAAAGTCTTAAATGTTTTGTTCCCAACTAAAAACAACATAGTGCTCTGAATTTGCTCCTCTGCTTGTTTTTTTCTATAAATTTAGAGCATTTTACATATTAAACTAATGTAAATTATACATTAATTCTCATAAAATGTGCTCAAATAACTGGTCAAAATGAAAACTTGCAGTATTGTTTAATTTTCCAAAAAAAGTACTTTGTTTTAATGTTGTGGAAAGTTAAAAAAAGGGCAACAAAGCAGAAACTCCTCACTCTTTGCAACTCTATTGCACTCACAATTTGCCTGACTTTGTCCTCTGCACAAGTAAAAAAAAATGTTTGTTTTTTTATTCAGGAATAGATAGGGTTTGATGTGTGACCTTAAGTTAATCATCTAGTTATTTGTGACCTAAAAAGAGAAAATCTGGCATCACAGATTTGGATTGGACATGACTTGGCAGCAGACTGTACATCTCAAAAAGCAGATGGCTGCACAAGAAGACTTTAATCCCTGTTTTTGCTGTATGATTCAAATACTGGCATGGATTAGTACACTTTATTACTTAGGATGTATATAAATTAATAATTTTTATTTAGGGTTAAACTCCTCTTATTTTGGTTGGCACCTTTAGGACATTTTACTGCTGAATGCACAGGACTGTTCACCAGCAGTTTTCCACTTCAGATGATTTATACCGGCTCTGTCCAACAGATGTTCATGTGTAAAGTTTTTCCATCACAAAGACAACGCTGAGAAAGACTGGTGCTTGTGAAAAGAGCTTAATAATACGTGGCTGTCTGTGTTGTTTTGTGCTGTTTCTGTCTGCCAGGCCGTAGTTGTTTCCACTGTGTTGAGGTGCTTTTGTAAAACGAATGCCCTACAATTGTTCCCTCCAGATGTTGTAGAGTTTGTACATTTAAAAGCACAAAATTGTTTAAATTATTAAGCATTGTGACTAACATTTTTTAACATTACTTCAAAAGTGCACCCAAACATTCACCAAAATGTTGTGTGAATCACTATTAGCATTATAGCAGTGAATGGAAATCTGGATTAGATTATTCAAATCAAGTTCAAGTCGATTTAACAAATAGTTATACATCTTTTTTTGCTATCTTGTGGCGGTTTAATTATCAGTTTATGAGACAAAAACAAAATCTAAATCTCACTCCAGCTGGTTGATGCAATTGTCTAACTCTCAGCAAGAAAGCTAATTTTTTTAAAAAAACGTGAAACTGTTGAATGTAAAAGTGCTTTATATCTTATATAAACTTATCACTCATGTCTTAAGATAATTGTATACATTCATTCGCCTTTCTTCAAACCACAACATCACACATCCAGTTTTTCCTATTCATGATATAATGTTTTATTGCTCTTGTAAATACAATGTAGGACGTATATCCCTCATTCATTAATATGTATTGACATAATCACCGACAGTGGAAACAAGCATGATTAAAACTGTAAACTATATCCTTCAATAAACAGAAAAATCTCTGCCTCAGTTACAGACAATGAGACTGGGAATGGGAACGTCAAGGTCTGCTGCACTTGAATATATAAAATATATAGAAGGCAACAGCATTTTGGTAATGTAATATTGATGTAGTACAGTATATATAACACACAAAACAGCACAAGTAAAGATGCACCTGTACAATATCTAATAAACATCTTGTGAATCCTTGATATTTTGTAGAGCATCTTTGGGGGTTTAAAGAAAATTTTTATCGCTTTTAAGTGGAAATAAGCAAAGACTCCATCCATCATCCAGACAGGTGGCAGCTTTAAACTTCCTGTCTGCATTTTTAAGACCCTTAGAAGCTTCAGATCTTTATTTTATGAGAGAAGCCTTGCTGAAAGTGCTCCAGAGTGGTAAATTCTCAGAGCTGAGAATCGGTCGGTCCTAACCGAGACCTCTGGCCGACCAGCTCTGAATTATTGCTAACTAAATGACATCTCATTTCCACCACCTGAGACAATGGTGATTACATCTGACCTTGAAGGGGGAGACCAGAGATTCAAACACACTGCAGAGTGTGATAAAACACAACAGCACTGATTAGTTTATGAATCATGAACTATATGCTTTTCTCAAATTACGTAAAATTAAACAGATTTCAATACATTTATTACTAAGTTCACCCTAAATCCTTCATGTATCAGCGTTGAGAGACAGAGAGGCTACGGGCTGCAGCCTCTAAACAACGACTACCAATTTCATGACCCAATTATGGTATTGATTAGCCTACATTATGGTCCAGTAAGGCTTGTGGATGGTTTCTGTCTGATTACACTGTCCTTGTTTAACCCATTTTGCCTGAGGTTGCTTAATCCCCACCAGCAGTTTCATCACACAAAAGATGAGCTCTGTGAGACGTTCAAGCAACACCTCAAGTCGGGGAAACCACAAGGGGCATTTTACTCATACCTTTCATATCTAACCTCTGAACACTATTTTGGGTTAGACTCTTTAATATGCACTAGTAATTACTTCTCGTCTGTCGAAACAAATGTTAACAAGAAAGGATGCAAAATGGCTACAGAGTGGTGCAGATTATAGTCACTATCAGATCTCCAGAGCCCCAAAACGCTCCTTAAAGATGAGCAGCTGTGAAGAGAACATATAATCACTTGATTTGGGATTTTATGCATCACAACATTCATTAGTTAAAGGTTTTTACATGTACACTATGAATCATCATCAGTAGGCTAAATTACAAACACTTTTATACATATTAAAAAATACTTTTAAAGGCTGAAAAAATATATTCAGAGGTGTTTTAAAGTGCAAAAAAGGGGGCTATATGTATTTAAATTACCGCGGTGTCTTTTAACCTTTTACATTTTCAGCCTGCTAAGATAAATATGGCTTTAAGCTCTTTACACGAATGGGTGTGTCTTTAAATCCTGCCTGCTGAACGTGATGACACGGGTCCCTGTTATTTGGATTTTGGCTGGCAGCACTTGAGGAACTTAGAAAAACACCCTGCACCGTCTGTTTGACTCTTAGACCTTGAAAGTTTAGCTCGGAATAGTCCAAATTTGACCTGTAAGTTGGACCATTTTGTCCTGATTGGCTTTCATTTTCAGAGCGAATGGCAGAGGATTATTCATTATGTAGGGCAGATGGGAAGAATGTGAACCAGACTTGTGCAGTGTATGTCTGACGTTTTGATAATAATTTAAAAAATGTGTTGTGGACTCAAGTGTAGACCTTTATCTCTACTCTCCGCCTCTTTAAGTCTGCCCTACATCTGACTCATTTTGGTCCTATGCAGTTTGCGCTGCAGCCTGTCCTCTGCCCCACATTTGACTTGGTCACCGCTCGTCCGTCGCTGCGCAAAAGCCGCTCCGCTGCGCCTGGAAATGTAGTTTTTTTACGCACAGCGAGATCTCCAAAATGGACTTAAAATCCGAACTCCTGAAGTCCATCTGGTACGCTTTCACATCGCTGGACGTCGAGAAGTGCGGAAAAGTGTCCAAATCGCAGTTAAAGGTAAGCAGGGGAAAAGTGTAGTCCTTTTCAGATCAGGAAACTGAGAGGGGCGTCCACTGGGAAGAATAGAAACAGATTTTAATAGTTCTGCTTTTTTGGGGGCTGAGGTCAAACAAAATGCATGAGTTTCTACAGCTGTCTTTATGTGTTTTGAAACAGAAGTGTATTATTTAAAGTTGCACTGTTTCGCAATGTGAGCGCACAAATTCCCTTTGAGCCCACACAAGTACAAATGTTTGCCAAAGCTCTGAAACTTCTTCCAGCAGACACGTAACCTGCTCAGACAGGAGCTGAGGGAGCTGTGAGCCCACTTTCTGCCTCAAGCTCAAAGTCCAGATTTTCTCTGTGGTCTGAAACTTAAATAGTGACACAGTACCTCCACCACAATGGGGTTTATTTTGAATTGAAAGGCAAAGGAAAAAGCCTCTAGTTGAGATTTTATTGCAGTTTTCCCCTTCGGTCTGTCTTTTTTCTGCCATGTTGCCACATGTCTGACTGAGTCCCAGAGGGGAGAAGAATCCAGGGAAATAGCTGGAAGTTGTCCTGACTTGCTTACAGTGACTGGGAACTAACCAACTGTGCATGTGTGTGTGTGTTTGTGGCTGTATGAAGAAATATGGGCTGCACAAAAAGAAACCTTGAGATTATGTGATGTACCTTTACCTTTTTGCATTTAAAATTACACAACACCACCTGTATACTTATATATATATATGTGTGTGTGTGTGTGTGTGTTACCTCTTCAGGTGCTTTCTCACAACCTGTACACGGTGCTGAACATTCCACATGACCCTGTGGCTCTGGAGGAGCACTTTCAGGATGATGATGATGGGCCAGTGTCTAATCATGGCTACATGCCCTACCTCAACAAGTATATACTGGATAAGGTACAGCTGAAATAATGCACTCAGTGACAGTTACATATAAAAATAAATTTTACATATCTATTTTTATATTTATTCATGTTCCATATGATAATTTGATATTCTTAAATCTGCTTAAGTCTTGTAAATTTCATAATTTAAAAAATGTGGCTAGTTTTGCTACAGTAGTGCTCTATAAATAAAAAATAATGGATTATTAATAATAAAAAAGGTATTATTATCACTCAAAACTTACTTTAAATTTCTTTTGATATTTGATTTTATATCCTTATACTTTGCGCTTATGTTTTAGTTCTGTATATTCACACATTACATACTCATTAAGGTGCCAAATATATATTAATCCACTGCTGAAAATAGTCCCCATTGAGATTTTAACTCCAGTTTGAGTAACATTTGCTTTTAACTACAGAACCAAGCTGTTTAAGGAATTTATTTAGGTTGTTTTTTTTTTCAAAGAAGTCATGTCATACCTTTTCAAGGGTATTACAACTTCAGTTATGATAAAAGACATGTCACTGATGGAGCAGGGAGTGTAGGGATGTTTATGTTTGTTATTAAAAACTGTGTATTTGTAAAGTTTTAATCCTGCTGCGTTCAAGTTTTCAATAATGTTGAGTCTTTTTCTGTCTTCAGGTCAAAGAGGGGATGTTTGACAAGGAGAAGTTTGACGACCTGTGCTGGATGATGACCAGGAAAAAGAACTTCAAGGGGGCAACAGAGGGGGCGCTGCTATCTGAAAGAGACTGTTTCAAGCTCTTCTGTTTATTCAACCTCCTGTCTGAGGACCGTTACCCGCTGTTGATGATACCAGAGGAGGTAAAAAATGTTGATGACTGGGAGAGTTTGATGTATGAAATCAGAACATAATAATGGGAGCATCTTCATTTTAGGGACTTGATTGAGACCTGAATGATGAGGAGTTGGCTGGAAAGACTGAAGTCCTTTATACTTCTGTTTCAATTTAATGCCTCAAAGTATAGAAGCAAACATTTGTATAGCAAACATGTTGATATATATTCTGATAAATTGATATATGTTGATATAAATATGCATTCCTTAATGTTTGGGAAAGTAAGGATAACAGACTAACAAATATTGCAGTAAAATAAGTTGACACCTGAGTTTTTGAGGCACTTTCACTGTGATCCCCTGATTGCGAGAAAGGACCATTAAGCTCCATGCAAACCCAGCATGGGTCCCAACAGAGTCACACCATTATACATTTTTTCAAAGCAGCAGAAGGCAAGTGCAAGTAAGTTGGTTAATGAGCCTCTTCCTTCCTGCGCTTCCTCCATAATGTCTTGAGTTTCCTGTCGACAGAGACCAAAATAAAACTGCTTCTGTACCATCAGCACAGTAGCTTTTCCTATGTAAAGGTATTTATGTTGCAGAAATACACAGATACAATATGTCAGCAGCCTCATTTTAACTGTAAGTATTTAGTTTTTGTGCTTTGTCTTTTTGCAGAAACTCACAGTTTTCTAATGTTTGAATGCATTTAGGTGGAGTATCTCCTCAAGAAAATCTCCACTGCAATGAGTCAGGAGTGGGATGGGAAGCCTTTGGAGGACTTGGTATCCCAGGATTCCCCAGGGCCGGATGAGGGCATATCTGTATGGAGCCTTTTGGAGCACATGGAAGCAGGCCGGCTGCTGAAGGTCACCAGCCCCGAGGCCTTCAGTCTGGCTTTGGACGAGGTTTTTCTGGAGATGTATCACAGCGTACTCAAGAGGGTGAGATTTTGGTTTCGTTGTCTTCTCTCCTGTCACCCTTGTCTTTCTTTCTTCTTCATGTCATCGCCTTGTTTCCAGGGTTACATGTGGAAAAAGGGGCATGTGCGTCGGAACTGGACTGAGCGCTGGTTCGTGCTGAAGCCTTCCTCCATGGCTTACTACGTCAGCGAGGACCTAAAAGACAAGAGAGGGGAGATCCAGCTGGATAAAAGCTGTGTGGTAGAGGTGGGTGAGGAAATGTAATGTAAACAGTGAGTGTTTATTGTATGGTTTACAAGCAATCACTGTGCATTGGATGTGTTCAGACTCAGTCTTTTACAGCACATAAATCCTATAATCCTTGTATTTATAACTATCACCTAACCATCAATTCACAATTTGTTTTCTGTGTGTGTTTCTGTTTCAGCCTATTCCAGATAGGGAGGGGAAGCGCTGCATGATCTGTGTGAAAACCCATAATAAAACCTTTGAGATGAGTGCGTCTGACCAGAGACAGAAGGTGGAGTGGACTCAAGGTGTGTTGGTGTGTATAAATATTTGCATACAGAGTCAGACAGAACATTTAGTCTGCAGTGACCTACATGTGTGTGTTTACTCAGCTCAGTCTCTCTAATCTGTGTACAAATAACACAACTTTCATACTTTACAATGTTTTTGTGACATAAATTGTCATTTTTTCATAGTTTTTCAACCAAATTTTAAAAAATGAGCCATGATTTGTTAATATGTGAGATTTGGATATGCAAGTGGACTTTGTTGTTGTTGATGGACAGAGCTAAGCTAGCTGTTTCTCTTTGTTTCTAGCCTTCATGCTAAGCTAAGCTAAGCTAATCAACTGATGTTTGTAGCTGCATATTTTACACACATACAGGAAAGTGGTTTCAGTTAAAAAAAATTAGCACTCATTAGCATTTTACACTTAAAAAAGTAGCTATTTCCATGTTTTGGGGGATTCCTGGCAGAGATATAAAGAACTACTACTACTGTAATCATTGATCAAAATAAAGATACATCCATTTTCTATCTACTGTTTATATTATTTTAAGAAAAAACAAACATTACCTTAAAAATTGTTTGTGTTTGCTTTCTTTACAGCTATACAGACAGCCCTCCGTCTCCAGAGTGAGGGAAAGTCTTCTCTTCACGAGGAACTGAAGCTGAAGAGACGGTTCCAACGGGAACGCAGCCAACGGGAGCGCAGCCGGAGCACCCGGAGCAGCTGCAGCAGCCGGAGCAGCCAATCAGACGACTCCAACATCCAAGAGCTGGAGAAGGAGAAGGACAGACAGGACTTAGAGATAGAGAGCATCATACAGGTAAGAGCAAAGTAAAAACAGTGGAGGAACAGAAGTGTGGAGATAAGTCTTAACCTTGCTTCGTGTGTGTTTTGCAGCATGCACGTGAATTAGAAACCAGGCGGAGGGAGGCCGAGGAAAGAGAAAGGAGGAAACAGAGGGAGGTGCAGATGGAGCTGGAGAGACAGCTGAAAGAGGCCGAGACAGTAAGAGAACATTTTCCAGATGACAACCGTTATTTACAATTCGCTGAAGTGGGAGTTACAGTCCATCTCACTGACTCTGATCTCTGAAAACACTGACATTATAAAAATCAGGCTTAACCTTTAGTGATTTTTAGTGGTGAAGAAACCATAATTACATTCCTGGAAAAGGTGATTCAGAGGTAGGTCAGTTCTTTCCACCCAGTTGATGTGTATGTGTGTGTGTGTGTGTTTTGTCCTAGTTGAGAGACAGCATGCAGGCGGAGATGCAGGAGAAGGCAAGAGAGGCCGAACAACAGAGGAAGAGGATCCAGGAGTTGGAGCTGACGCAGCAGAAACTGGAGGCTGCTCTTAATATGGAGATCCACGCTCGGCTGGAGGAGGAGAGGGCCAGGCAGGAGCTGGAGAGGTATCACACACACACACACACACACACACACACATACTACTCTAAACCAGATGTTTTCAAAGCTCTAAATTGTTGGCCTTTTTGTCCGTAAAGCCACAATTTTTAACACAGAGAAAACAGTATATTCATCTATGAATGGAAAAAATGAGAGTGTCTGTGTTCCAGCGATGAAAGAACCATGTTGATTTTAAACCATTTTATTTTAAGCTTATATTTATTTACATTGTTTATGGTTCTGCAGTTATTTGGAGAAACTCTTATGTTTTCTTAATGGATTTATGCACTTTAAATTGAGATTTAAATTGGAGATACTGATAAGCACACACACTGAAATAGAAAATATATGTATATCTGCCGTAACACTGACTTAGTTGTGATTCTTAAAAGAGAGAACAAATTTGGTGCAAATTACAGCAATCAGCATCTAAGACTTCTGAACTTCCTTGACATCATTTTGACAGTAGTTGCCAGATTTGCCAAGCACTTTATAGTTACTTGTTTTCAGTTCTTGCTACTTCTGTTTCTTCTCTTCAGGTTGCTGCAGGTAGAAGAAGAAAAGAAAAAGCAGTTCCAGCTCCTCCAGGAGCAGCAGAGGGCCTTGCAGAGCCTCAGCCCCATAGAGGAGGCCTCAGACGGCAGTGCAGACGATGACACCCCTTCAGCTCTTGACTCGGCCTCTCAGGAGCTCCAGGATCTGCAGGCTTCCTGCCAGAGGAGCCACCAACGTCTTGAGGTAAGAAAGAGAAAGAGATTTTGTATTAGCTTGGTGTGTAGTATGTTTAACACTATAAAATACTCATGAGAGATGTATTTTTTTTAATTTTCTTTCAGGAGGTACAAGAGAAACTGAGGAATGCAAGTCAACACGTGCGACATTGGAACGTCCAGCTGAACCGTCTGATGACGCCTCTCACTCCTGGAGGTGCAGTAACTCTTAACCTGGCCTGTTTGGAAACATGCACTGAAAAACATAAAAACACATTGAAGTCCATCTCAAAATTTTAAATTTTGTTGTCAGTGTTTTTTTTTTGTAATTAATTGATTGATTTTATTCATTTGTTTGCAGACCGTTTGGAGCACCGCCTGTCGTCCAAACGGCTGTGTCCCAAAAAGGAAGGAGCGCTGGCCAGTAACGAGTTCATCTCTAAATTTAAGATAAGAAGCGATCAGAACAGCCAGATGTCAGAGGACTACAAGAGTCTGGAGGAGCAGATGGAGGCTGCCAACCTGTCAGAGGGATCAGACGAGGCACAGGGAAAACCCAATGGACAAATGTGATGTTGACGGTCAAGTTTTCAGTTTTCAGAAATGATATAAAAAATTCTTCATTTGTCAAAGGCCTCAAGTGGAAAGGGACAGGTGATTTAAAATAGAAAAAGGTGAGGTATTGTATTTATATGTTGAAAGACACACTAAGATAGAGAGCGAGGATGTGATGCAGGATTTAATAAAAACATGTTTGACACAGAGATTTACAGTTTTGTACAATAAAGTTTACTGATGAATAATTAAACTCCTTTTTGTGATATTTGAAATTTCCTTTACCAACAATCTCCTACAAGTGTCTCTATCAATGTCAGACTTGCTGAAGTTTTCTTTTAACCTGCGGAGGAATGTAACTATGTACATTTACTCAAGTACTCTTACATATACATTATACATTACACAGTATAACATGTTATGATAGTCACAACATTGTTTTCTGCATTAAATACACACTTTTTATGCTTAAATTACAATTTCCATATTATTCTGACATTTTTGTTGAAGTAACACTTTGAATGCAGGGAACACAGTATTTTTAGAGCGGGGTATGAGTAATTTTACTTAAGTAAAGCTTCTTAATACTTTGTCCAACACTGATTAAAGAAGAGATGTGGTAGATTTATCTACTATATGTATGAAGTTCTCCAATAATTAATGAATTCCACTGCATTGAATAAATCATGACGTATTGTAACCTGAGGGTGGCGCTGCAGGAGCAAAGAACCGGAAGAAAGTTAACCGGAAACAAAACAAGATCACCCCGGTGATTTGAACCAATATGGCGGCTCTCAGGACATTGTCATGCGGACTATAGCTGGGAGTCCGTTAGGCACAAGACTGGATTGATTATTGATTGATTTACATGATTAATCCGTAGATAATGGTTCTGTTTTAACCCGTAAAGACACCATTAGGGTGTGGAGACGCCATGTTGGCATCAGCGGTTGTCAGTAAGACAGCAGCCTCCAGAGGGAAGGTCAGGTCGCTGGTCCTCCTGAGCAGCAGACTGTCCTCCAACCAGTCCGGCTCTCAGGATGGAGCCCGCCGACCTCCGCCCGAGACCCTCGCTCCTCCCTCGGACAGTGAGCCGCCCGCCGGGAAGCAGTGGAGACCCAAAAAAGACCCGAGCGGCTGCTCCGTGCTCCTCTTTCCCGGCCAGGGGAGCCAGTTCGTGGGGATGGGCAGAGGGCTGTTGAAGTACCCCAACGTTAAAGAAATGTTTACGGTGGCCCAGAAGATCCTCGGGTACGACCTGCTGTCTCTGTGCCTGGAGGGACCCGAGGAGGAGCTGATGAAGACGGTTCACTGTCAGCCGGCGGTGTTTGTCACCTCACTGGCTGCGGTGGAGAGGCTCAACCACGAAAACCCCAAGGTAGCTGCCAGATTAGACGAATACTCTGTAAAGTATTCGCATTTTATTTTATCAACAGATTGATTAAAGTTATGAATGAATGTTAAATTTTA
>JAPZDY010000015.1:13001084-13022583 GCA_029783645.1 Ctenochaetus hawaiiensis | reverse complement strand
TATGAATGAATGTTAAATTTTATTGTCTGAACCTCTCAAAAGTTTTGTATTTGTGAAAATCCATCAGCAGTTAAACGTCTCATCGTGTATCTGTGTGATGAGCTTTTTCATTTTCTTGGCTTTTTGTTGTGGAAACATTTACAAAAAAAAAAAAGCTACATATTGATGATAAAAAAAACATGCATCAGCTGCAGCATTCATCTCTATCAATCATATTATTTATCAACAATTATTTTTTTGGAAAAAAGGTTTATATAGTAGTCCACAACAATTTAAATTTTAGCATATTAAATATATCAGGAAAACTAAAGGAATATAGTTTTTATTAAGAAAAAGTCACAGAATCACATTACACAAAGATTTAATTTGATGTGAACGTTCATGCATTCCTGCAGTATAATATCTCAATCTGAGTGATCGGGAATAATTAAAGGGAAATGGAATAAGAGAAAAAATACTTGCACTGAATTTGCAAAGTATATAATAAATATATTTTGTGCTTTAAAATAATTGCAGTGGCACAACATTTCCCTTTTGAAAGATAAATAAAGTATGAAGTGGCTTATGATAAAAAATACTGCTAAAAAATTGCACTTGAATGCAGCACCAGTACAAATAAGTGTGTGTAAGTTAGTGTGTGTGCTCATGTTTTTGCTCTTCTCTTCGCAGGCCATTGAGATGTGTGTTGCTGCTGCAGGTTTTAGCATTGGAGAATTTGCGGCATTAGTTTTTTCTGGTGCCATGAATTTTGCAGAAGGTAAATGTTAGCCCTCATTACAAAGACTTGGCTGACTTAAGGGTATATTAGTCAGTATTTCTTTTTTACTCATTTGTCTTGTAGCTCTCTTTGCGGTAAAGGTGCGTGCAGAGGCCATGCAGAAAGCCTCAGAGCTGGTTCCTAGTGGGATGCTGTCAGTTGTCGGTAAACCACAGGCCCAATATAAACATGCCTGTGTGCAGGCTAAAGAGTACTGCAAGAGCCAGGGGATCGAGGAGCCGGTCTGCTCTGTGGCCAACTATCTGTTCCCCGATGGCAGAGTCATTGCAGGGCACAAAAAGGTACTGAACTCAAGCAACTTTAAAGGTGTTGATTCAAAAAGTCCTTCACATTGTTGTCACTTTATAAATTGCAGCAATAGACAAGTCGCAGTCAGAGCTTCTCAGGACTCCTCTCATGGCATCTGTCTCATCTTGTCCTCCCAGGCTCTGGATTTCCTCCAGCAAAATTCAAGACATCTCCAGTTCATGAGAACCAAACCTCTTCCGGTCAGCGGGGCTTTTCACACTGAGCTGATGGAGTCGGCTACTGAACCCCTCAGAGAGGTGCTCAGACAGGTGGAGGTCAGTCGGACTCACATGATATTAGCTCCTTTCTCACCTAAACATTATGTGAAAAGGCTTACAGCTCCAACAACTATATGCTGCCTGATTTCATGCTTTTTTAATTGGATCAAAGATCGTAAACTATCTTTTGTTTGACTGAAAACTCAATTAATCTGTAATCTGAAAACTTATCAGTAGATGGATCAGAAAAGAATATAATTGTTAGCTGATGCTCCAAAAACAAGCCTATCATAAAAGTACCATTGTTTACTAAAGAACAGTTATGGTTATTGTCCCTTTAATATTGATATTAACCTCATAATAGCTTTTTTTCAGCTACAACTCTCAAACAGTTGGCTGACTTAAAATTAATGATCTAACACTCCTCTTCTGGTCAGATTCGTCGTCCTGAGATCAACGTGTACTCCAATGTGGACGGGAAACGCTACATGAACGAGAGCCACATACGCAGGCAGCTGGTGAAGCAGCTGGTGTCACCTGTGAAGTGGGAACAAACGTTGCACGAGATCTACGAGAGGACGCAGGGACAGAAGTTCCCTCACACCTACGAGGTCGGCCCGGGAAAGCAGCTCGGAGTCGCTCTTCAAAAGTGTAACAGGAAGGCCTTCGCTAATTATTCACACGTGGACGTCACCAATCATCAAGACTGACAATGCAGAGATATGAACTGAACAATCTCATGGTTAAAAATTGGCTTCATTGCTAATGTTAGCTTGGACATTACTAGCAAGACCTGTTAAACCCGCTAGCTCCTGTGGTTGCTTCTAATGGTCTTGTTTGTGAGTTATTATGTAATTAAAGAGATGATTTTTTAATAATGAGACTACAGTCATTCATCATTTCATCGAGTTTATTTGCATCACATGAAAAAGCACTTTCAAATTTGAAACAGAAAGTCCAGCTCCCTTCGTCTTACTATAAGCCAAGCTACATAGCATTTGTCAAAACTTGGGCCTCTTCAACCAGCAAGAACATCATCTGGATACAAAAGACTGCAGGCCAGCAACAGTCCATTCACAGGAAACAGGCTTTTTTGGCATTAATACAACTGTGAACCAACATGTCACTGCTACAATATGCTGACCAACACTGTAAAAAACCGATTTAAACAATTTCCACCTGTCCTGATAAATATTACAGTGTATGCTTTACTCCTGTGTCCAGTCACTCAGTGTCAAATTCAATACCGCTCATGAAAATAGTATAAAAAGAGAGTTCAAAGTAAACAGCAGAAACAAATTAGTAAGAAATAATTATCAATTGTTTGCAAATATTTTTTTTTTTCCCAACTATGGCCGAAAAGACCTGCTTATGGCCCTCTAGGCTTTCCATTCCTCCCATAGTGCACTGAAAATGGTCACTGCAGCCACCAGTGCCACAGTCACCAGCACTCCTCTGGTCCAGCCAGTGCAGGTTACCGGTTTAAAATGGGACACCTGTGAAATGAAAGAGAAAGTTGATGATTCTTTTGATGATCTGACAACTTTGAAGCAATAATTTCTGCAAAACAGAATTTAAAAAACATTTTAAAAACATATATTCTTGTGTCTCAAGTGACATTTGGAAACATGAAATATTTAAGAGATTTAGCAAAATTTACAACGGGGTTAAAGTGTCCAAAGAGACACTTATTTTGCAAAAGGCTACCCTAGAGAATGATTTTTACCCAGGTTGCCCAGGCATCAGCCCTGAGGATCCCCTGCCCAGGAGCAGTGCCCGCTATCCAGGCCTTCACTGCTGCAGACAGGCCCTGAAAGCTCCACAGCTGGCTCTGGATATCCCTGCAAGAAAACAACACCGGGTTACAATGTCTTAAAAGTCTAAGCTGTATAGAAAGATGTTTGGTTTTCATTTTATACCTGTAGATGGTCCTGGTCAGAGCTCGAGCTGGTCTCAGCATGTGGAGGGGAGTTGGTGGCCAATCCCGCCTTCTGCTGGCCCACTCCCGGTCCAGCTGGTCTCCAATCAAAGCCAGCTGGCGCCCACAGGCCCGGGCAGCCCTTTCATTGATCCTGAAGGAGTAACAGACATGATGTGTTTTTCATATTCATCAGGTGTAAAAAATACAAGAGAAACATAATCCTACACCGAAGCTAAACAACAGCCTTTTTCATTTGTTTGTTTCTGAACTGATTCCTTATGGTTGTCTGAGGTGCAGTCTTTCTGAGACTTATACTGGTGTTATTATGGTTAGGACCTGCTGTACCTGAGGTTCACGTCAAACTGGGTACCAGTGTCCACCTCACCAGGTCCAGCCTGGAGGGAAACGACACGGCTCGGCTGTCTTGTTTGTTCCACCATCTTGTTTTCTTAGAAGAGAACAAATATTATTGAAAATATTCATGTTGTCACAAGTAAGATAACATCATTAGCCAAGCAGAACAGATAATGGCTCCATGGTTTGAAGGTGTTTGTGTTTTGCTTCACTGCAAAGGTTCATATTCAAAAGCCTGTGTAAATACTGGGTCATGTGACCAGGATAGGTGGTGGCTGTGTTACCGGGGTAAAATCCAACAGGTTTCCTAGGTTTGAAGAGATGACATCATCTGTTGGATTAAGTCCAACTGACTGTAGTCAAATTGCTCTTGTATACTGCATCAAAGTGTTTTTAGGTTCCCTTGTGGACACTGACTGTGTTTGAACTAGCATATGCAAGAAAACTGGACATCTAATAATCCTTTATGACTGCATTTATGACTAGTTACTTTCTGTTTTGCCCTGACAAACAGGTTTTTTTTTCCCTCCTAGATGCACCTGTTGTCAGACCAGTTCCTGTTGTACATGCGCTCATGAGCCTCAATGCAAATGCTCAATTTCCATTACTCAAATTAACCAAACTGCCAGTATGTCCTCACCAGGAATAAATAAAACATTATTGGTTCCAAAGAATCTGCTTATAAGCTTTAAATGTTTGTCTGTTTCCAAATACTGAGCAAATCTATTATAAAGTAGGCTGTTAAAAAGGTTTTTCCTGTGTAATAATAGGGATTTACCTTTACACAGTTTATGCCAATTTACCATCAAAATATACCCCTAAATGTGGAAACCTTGCCTATATAATCATAGTGATGGCTCCAAAATAATAGCCAGAGGACAGTTATTTACTATTAATCATGTAATAGCAGTAGTTTGCCGTATTGTCATAACAAAGAGATGAAGTCATCCTTCTCTCCCAGAGCAAACAAAGGTCGTTTTGAAGATCACAAGTAGGCTATTGCATTACGCATTAAGCCCAATGGATACGAATTAATTTGACCAAAGCTGCCAAATTACCTGATAGATTGTATTATGTAAGAAAAATATTATCTTTAATTTGAACGATAAGATATGTACCCGTCCTGTTGGTAGGTCAATCCAGGTGCATGCACATTAAAAAAAAAGGGTTTAAAAACCTACCTTTTGTGTAGATTAAAGTAGACGCCGCCCTGTAATAAATACAAATGCATTATTATTGAAATCTTTTTGAAAATAATGAAATTAAGAAATAATCGTCGGATGTTTTCCTGTACTTACAGCAGCGTCCTTTAATCTCGTTGCACTCAGGTAACTGAAACAAATATGATTGGCCACGCCTTTACCTGTTTCTACCAAGAATGACCACGAGGGGGCGACAACATGATCATTGAAATAACATTTGAGGGTCTATTTTTCTGTGAACATTTTTTTACTGCTCACTCATATTACAGCTGTTGATGAATACATTAAATCTGTTTTTTGCACATACCATACCATACTGATGAATCAATGACACCAAACTACAAAAACGTTTAAATGTATTTTGTAAGTTTTAATGCCTCCCTAAACAACATTTTTTTAAATTATTATATATGTATTTATTTTTTATACTCTCCCTACCTTACATTGTTGAGCTGCTAGTATAGACTAAATTTTGTCTGATTTGTCTGATCCGCACTTTTAAATATATTTTTTATGTCTTAACAATTATATTAGGTTCCTCTGTTTGAACCGTTTTTTAAAAAAATAGAATATTTAACAAATTTATAACACTGTTGTTGGTGTCCTTCCTTGTGGCAAACCAATGCAAAACTATCAAAATGTGCTTTTCAGTTTTTAATAAACTATATTTTTTCGATAAAAACGTCTGGGAGTATGTGGAAAATGCTTACCTATGTGCAGTGAATTGAGGTGAAAACCATTATATATTCCAAAAACAATTCAACACTGACCCCTGCTGGTACGCTTTGGTAATAACACCCTATAATGACATCACTGCGTCCTCCGTTGCTAAGTTATCCTCCCGGAAGGACCAAGCCCATAGCGACGTCGTGTACAGGTCTTGGAATATTCCATATTTATGTTTCATATAAATTCTAATTAAGTCGCGTAGTAAGATTATCTTTTCTTTATGTTGTTACGTTTTTCTACAGGCGAATACTTTTATTGTGAAAAGTAGTTTGACTGTGGTGGGCGTTTCGTCACAGTGTCCAGCTTCACGACGCCTGAATCAATACATTTAGCTTGTTAGCAATAAAAGCGCTAAGGTGGAAGCCGTTTTTCTGTCGTTATCTGAAGCTTGTAGTGATGCTCGTGCACTGTCCTGCCGCTGTCCTCCACCATGAGCCGAAATGAGGACCGTCTGCTGAGATTGCATCACTGACTGGGTGATGTCCGCCCAGCCTCTGCAGCAGTTCAGGGAGGATTCAGCAGCCTGCTAACTGAGCCTCCCCAGCTAGCTGATGCTGATGACTGGCTGTTTCCTGACATTGATTTGCAGGTAGGGAAGCTGCTTTGGTGCATGGAAGCTGCATGCACTTTGTTGAGTCCTGGCTCTTTTTTTTTTATTTTACCTGCTTTTCCGCCTGTTTACCTGTTGTTTTGCGCTCCTCTCTCCAGTGGGTGGCACCATGGCCGGTAAGGTGAAGTGGGTGACAGATATTGAGAAATCAGTGCTCATCAACAACTTTGAGAAGAGGGAATGGATTCCAGTCACAGAAAACGAGGACTGGAATTTCTACTGGTATGTATTCAATGTACATCACACCTGCATGTTTATTCCACTATAACCTGCAAGCACCATATAGAGGCAGTAGTGGAAAAAGCCCTCATATTATTTGCTTAAGAGCCAATATCACAATGTAAAAACACTTTTTTCAAGCCAAGAGTCTGCATTTAAAACCCTTCTTACGGTTAAGGCCCTTTCAAATGGTCTTGTGATACATTTATAGGGTCAGAATGTGCATTTCTTCAATCTTGCATCTTTTTAGGGAAACATTGGTTTATTTCACCCCTTTGTACCTCAAATATTTATTAAAAAAAAACAAAAAAACTCTTGGCTCCAGTCTCCTTCATGCAGTTTTATTTGTACTCACGTGTAGGATGAGCATCCAGACCATCAGGAACGTGTTCAGTGTGGACACCGGCTACCGGCTGTCAGATGACCAGATGGTTAACCACTTCCCCAACCACTATGAGCTGACCAGGAAGGACCTGATGATCAAGAACATCAAACGCTACCGCAAGGAACTTGAGAAGGAAGGCAGTCCGCTGGCGGAGAAAGACGAGAACGGGAAATACATTTATTTAGGTATCTATGAGATCTCTGACAGGAGGGAGGAGTGGGGAATTGCACACATACTCCATAGTCTTCTTCACAAACATGGACGGGCTTGCTGCTCTGAGTATGTTTAAAAATTTGCCGTGTGCTCCGTGCAGATTTTGTTCCTGTGACGTTCATGCTGCCTGCTGATTATAATCTCTTTGTGGAGGAGTTCCGCAAGAACCCGTCCAGCACGTGGATCATGAAGCCGTGCGGCAAGGCTCAGGGCAAAGGCATCTTCCTCATCAACAAACTGTCCCAGATCAAAAAGTGGTCCAGAGACAGCCGCACCTCCACGTGAGTTACTGAAGACATCATAGTAACACACTGCTAGCATGCACAAGCACTCTTACAGGATTAGTTATAGACTTGTTTTAGCACCAAAGACACCTGTTCTAGCCTTCTTTTCAATCAATGAAGAAGTCTTTCTTGAGTAAACTGCTCAACAATAAGTATCATCATTTATGAGAAAGGAGTAAAATATTTTGAATTAATTGCACAGGACGACCTGTATGATTTTGTTCTCTATAAACAGTTAATTTTAGGGGTGCACACCTTAAACAGTTTGTTGTTGTAGACACTGGTTAGATCAGAGGTTTCAGGTTTGCTGATGTTCGCCTTCTTCCTTCTCCCCTTCAGCTTTGTTGCAGCATCTAGTGGCAAAGAGGCCTACGTCATCTCCCTGTACATCGACAACCCTCTGCTGATAGGCGGGAAGAAGTTTGACCTGCGTCTCTACGTTCTGGTGACCACATATCGGCCTCTCAAATGCTACATGTGAGCATTGATCTAAGGTTTTTAGGTGCTGTAAACTGGTACCATCCAGTATTAATAGGTTTTAACCTGCATATGATATAAAACTGCTGGTGCATTTGGCACCTGCTAACAGCAACTCTCTGTGGGTGATCCTCAGGTACAAGCTCGGCTTCTGTAGGTTCTGCACGGTCAAGTACACACCGAGCACCAGTGAACTGGACAACATGTTTGTTCACCTCACTAATGTGGCCATCCAAAAACACGGGGTAAGTCAGTACATGTGTGGCAAGTAGAGACTGTTACCTGGATGTAGTTTTTTAAATGAGCTTTTAGTATCAGTAAGTGAGTTTTAAGTTATATTGATATTAAGGGGCATTTCACCAATTCAATTTTAAGCATACATTAAGTATCTGGTCTGGATAAGCAATAGTAGATGCATTTATCATTTTCTTTTGACCACATTTGCAATTTCACAAAATGGTATTAACTGTTATGGACCAGATCCAAACACTGACAGATTTTAGGTGCTACAAATCCTCTCAAAGCTGATCTGTGCATCATACAACAGAAAATAAAAAGAAATCATTATTGCCTGTGTACCTTTAACACAGGATGACTACAACCACGTCCACGGAGGCAAGTGGACGGTCAGTAACCTGCGTTTGTACCTGGAGAGCACCAGAGGGAAGGAGGTGACCAGCCGACTGTTTGACCAGATCCACTGGATCGTGGTGCAGTCGCTGAAGGCCGTGGCTGTGAGTGGACATGATTATTTTGTTTGCTTATGTAAAAAATTACTTAAATCAGATCACAGAATCACATAAAATCAGAAAATTAGACCAAGCTATAGAATATATAATAAAAACTCTAGCTGTCCTCCGGTTAATGAGGTCTATAGTGGAATTTAACTGATATCCTTAAGTCACTGGATTATATCTGGCTTGAAGGATTGGCTTTTTTTATCATAGCATTAAAAGATCTTTATTTAACAGAGAAACTTCATGCTGTACTTAATGAGTTGTATCACAACATGGAGGATTAACAAAAGTTGTCATGATTGTTTTAGAGAAAAAAGAGGGAAAAAATCCTCTCCTGTTACTGTACATCAATGTGTTGGCATGTAAAGAGTTTCCTATTTGCAAAGTCAGCACTCTATCGCCTAATGTAAACAGAGGAGATAAAGGAACAATCTGTCAACGGAGGCCAAGACGTCCGTGTCACCTGTCTAACATGAGACAAGGCTCACAGAGTTTCTGAATATCTTCACTGTGGCTGATTTTCCTAAAGATCCATTTCAGTGGCCTGAATCTATGTTGGTGTGAAGAAGAGGCTTTACACAGAAAAGACCATAAAAGACCAACATAAGCGTTGTATGTGTGGAGAAATCAGAACTAAGATGAGTTCTATCTCACATGGAAAAATAATCTCAAAGTTTATCATCTTGGTATTGGGCAAGATTTTGCCTTTAGAGACGATCATAATATCCGTTTGTCCTCTTGTATCACTACGTCATATGATTCACTTATGTTCAGGGGCAAACATCTGCCTTCGATAGCTCAGTTGGTAGAGCGGAGGACTGTAGTGGAGAGAGCAGGAATCCTTAGGTCGCTGGTTCAAATCCGGCTCGAAGGACAGCTTTTACTTTAGGAATTTGCAGGTTTGTTTTCTATGTACATAGTTTAGATTGCGTACCGGTAAGAAACACTCAGGTCTAAAATATGCTGTAACTAATTAACTAGGACTAGTGAACTTGCTGACATACTGCATGTGGCTTGCTGACTTGAAGAAATATAACTGTTGTCAGCTCTGAAACAGTGCTTTTTCTTTTTAGTTTAAAATGTTTAATTTATCATTAATGTTCTTTTATGTGTTTAAGAAGCTACTTTGATGAAACTTTCTGAAAAAGTAACTATAGTTGTTGAGTAAATGTGGTGGAAAATGAAATATAGATATTATATAGTAATATTACATATGTAGTGCTGCAGCCACATGTGCTACAAAAACCACCGTGTACCACATGTTGAAACCTGCGGTGGTTGTGTTCTTTCTCTCTTCCTGCTGAGATGCTGTTTTAAGTATTGAGCCCTTGGCGGTTTTTAGCTGATGAGCTTTTATAAACGCGCAGCTGTCGAACCCCCTCGATGTGGTGATGCCTTTGTGTTTTTAGAACAACAGTGCTCTCCACTCGACGCACACTTCCCTTTTCTGCTAAGCTATCTGACTCACTTCCCTGTCAGGCCTCCACACTCAGGTTGCTCTGACACTTTTGTCCGCTGGTATATTTTTACTCCAAAAATTTGCAAACACCTTTCCCTGCTGAATCATCCTCTCTTGCATTTAAGTGTTCCCAGCATGTCACAATCACCCACAATACTGACTAGTTCCTCTTTCTAACTCAGTCTTTTCCCTCTTCCAGCCTGTAATGAACAACGACAAGCACTGTTTCGAGTGTTACGGGTATGACATCATTATTGATGACAAGCTAAAGCCATGGCTTATCGAGGTGAGTAATTGAGCACTTAAGAGTTATTACATGCACTAACTTCTATAAACTCATACAGAAAGGGTGCCATGCTTCTAAAAATTAACCCCCGCTGTGTAAAAACATGTTTTTTATTCACCTTGCGTCTGAAGATGCATTGCATACATGGCCAAGCCCAAAGATACTTAACATGCTTACACAGTGACCCCACCCTCCTTTTACTTGAGTGCTGAGCAACTTTAAATGCCCTTGAGGTTGATCTTTGTATGTTTGGACGTGTGCCTCTGTATACAAGTGTGTGCTGAAGGTGTGTCGTTTACCTACTGAAGCTGAAGAACAATGCAGAACAATTAAAGTACTGTTTTTAAATTGAATATGTGCCAAGTAACGCAGACAGACACAGACTATTTCCTGGTGAGTGTTGAAACTTGAAAAGGAGGCTTCTATCACCACTGTATCATGTTTTTTTTTTTTAATTCATTCTGAATATTGTGTTTGTCATGAGTCTGTCACATTTTACTGGACTCATTTTGACAGCTGTACAATGAGTTGCTGGGTTTCCAGGCTAGGTCTGAACTATTTCTGTTAACAGACACCAATCTGATCTATTTTTGGCGACATAAAGTTGGTTGCAGGGCATAAACGGTCCGCAGTGAGAGACTGAAGAAACGTGTGCCACAAACCTAGTGAGGAACTCTTTCCTTTGTTCATCATTCCTGCAAGTAGTCGACTCTCGTTAGCAGGTAAACAGGGCACAACAAAAACTTAAAGGCTTAACTTGTTTTGTCTGTGCCATCTACTCGAGGGAAACGGTGAGTGTGTTGAAATCATCTCTCCTGGCACTCAGTTAGTTTTTCCAGTGTATCAAGTTTTCTTCTTTGAATGTATGTTTATGAGCACAGCTGTTATAACACATTAGCAGCAGAATTTCCTGCCTGATAAGAGGGTCTATAAGGAAATAGGAAGAAATGAGGCATCATACTCATCATGTTGCACTTACAAAGCTCTGTCCAGTCGCTCTGACTCTAAATGCGGCTTATTCTCTTTGTGATTTAGCCCAACACACTTCACTTTTTAGATGTTGGTGTCATTTTCTCATCCTCAGGTCAACGCCTCTCCCTCGCTGACCTCCAGCACAGCCAACGACCGCATCCTGAAGTACAACCTCATCAACGACACTCTCAACATCGTCACGCCCAACGGAGACATCCCGGACTGCCGCTGGAATCGCAGCCCGCCGCGAGAAGCGCTGGGCAACTATCAAGTTCTGTGAGTGACGTCAAAATCTACCAGTCAGTCAAACTAAGCAGCCTCTAACAGCCAGGGGGCATCACACAGAGGCGAAAAATGTCAGTCAAATGTCAAAATTTGCTTTCCCAAATTTCCAAGCTCAGTATGTTATCTCGACTTCCGTGGCTTCCACACATGTATGTCATTGATAGCTCAGTTGGTAGAGCGAAGAACTGTAATGAACTTCCCAGGCATCCTTAGGTCACTGGTTGACTTCCGCCTTGAAGGAAGATAAATGTTTTAACTGTGAGCTGAAAGGCACCTGGAACAAAGACTGATCCACTGTATGATACGTTGTAACCAGGTAAAGGGAAAATTTGCCAGTTTTGAACCAGATTTGCAGCATTTCAGTCTGGATATGACAGCAAAGGAACAATGGATAAGTTATTCCCTGCACCCACAGCTCTGTGCATTTGAACTGCAGAATGTACTTCCACATTTTGTTTTTTCCCTCCACAGACACAAAGAGTATCGAAGTTGGATTGAGAGAGAGAGAGAGACGCCCCCTCTCTTTTATCTAATAACTGAGTGGTTCAGAGGAAACAACTCACCTAAACAAGCAATCAGAGGGAGACCAGCAGTTAAAAATCACTACATGAATGGTTTATATTTACTGTATTTAACAGCTGTTTATAACTTATTGCAACCTCACAAACAGATAACATGGAGACAGAGACATGTAGAGATGTTTAACAGCCAACTACTTCTAGTTAATTTGCTACAGCATTTTTCAGAATTAGACAGTTGGATCGATATTCCAAGTTCTGGTACGTTGTGCCTTGAACCATATGCAATGTTAATTATTACAGAAATGTGACATATTAGAAAGCCCTTTTTTTAAAAGTCATTCCTTCGAGCCGGATTTGAACCAGCGACCTAAGGATGCCTGGGAAATCCACTACAGTCCTCCGCTCTACCAACTGAGCTATCGAAGGGTTAGAATATGCAGCAGACAGATACAAAAATAAAGGGTAAAGTGGGCTTGGTGCTAAGCAGGGGGCTATTGTTGTTGTAATCCACCTTGTTTACATACTCTTTTGTCAATGCAGAGGCAAAGAGAGGGGGAGCTGGTACTCTTTCACATGTATTTTTTCACTCTGCGACCCTCTGTGTGTGAATAGGTATGACGAGGAGCAGACGCAGAGCGAGAATGCCGAGCGCGACCTACGAAGCCGCTCGGGTCAGTCCCTGGGGTCAAAGGGCACCAAGGGGAGTGCAGGCGTTCGCCCCACTGCTGCCACCTGGAAGTGACACCAAATCAGTGACTCTTAATGACTTCCTGTACATTACAACAGGGTCCAGCAGCGGGGCACAGGGGACAAGACAGAACCACCCAGACGTTTCTTTGTTGTTTTTTTAGCCCACCTATTCGGCGGAGGACTGCTCCCTGTCTGCACATTTCACTGACTGAGGGCAGCAGGGGGCAACAAGTCTGCTGCAGGACGGGAGGAGAATCAACAATGTGTTCATATCTGGAGAGTTTAAAGGCTGGAGTGTTTGGCTGTTTGCATGAATGAGTAACTTAAATGTAGACATTATGTTTGTGGGGCTAAAGGTCAAAGCCAAGCTCACATATCTCGGCAACAGCATCAAACAACAGTTCCCACCCCAGCCCAGGCTTCCTATGAAGATAAGGAAAAAATTCCCCCAAAACCTAAAAAAAATTGATGAAATGCTCGGAGGAAATTTGAAAGGATCTTTCTCCTCTGATGACTGTGGCTGCAGTAGACGCTGCCGCTGGGAAAATGGCAACAGCTCATATGAAAAGCTGTGAATTCCACACATCGACTGGATAATTGCTGAGTCTTGACACTTTGGCTTGACACACCACACAGTTGCTTAAAGGGGAAGCTTTGTGAGATTAAATGTTTTAAGAGGAATGAAAGAGAGACAACAAGAGATAGGAACTTAGGTGTAATGATAGGCAGTTTTTAGACAGAATTAAAAGCAGTAAATGTATAAAAGCCCCAAAATAAAAATTTATCATGTTTTTATAAGTGCATTATTAGTATGTATATGCAGGGGGGTTTCATTAAGATTGATTGTATCTGGTACTGAGCTCTACTGCACTTTATTTCTTTATTTTTGCTTGAATATTATGTAGGTATGTTGAATTTTGAGTAATAACACCGACAACATATCTGCTGCACATCTACTACTGTAAATGCAAATATATGGTGGGAATGTATGCATCCTACAAGTAGGGCTGAACAGTATTGGAAAAAGATTGCTTTTTTTATTTTTTTTTTTTGCAGTATCTAATGTGGTATTTTAATTGTTTGACTATTTTATCAGACACTTGCAATTTTTGCTTTATAATCATTTGAAAAGAATGTACCACTTGGGTTTTGATTAGGGTTGTTTTATGAAAAAGTGGAGTGTTTAATGTTTTTATCTCATTCAGTTTTGCTGAGTATAATCACCCATCAGTCCAGGCTTGATTGATATAATTAATACTTTATTTACTCTTAAAGAAGGGGCTCATCTCTGGATAAAATGAAGGTGTTAACAGGGCTCCACTGGGGAAACATTTCTGTGGCCCAGTTGTGATTAAATCAAGCTGTTCAGTTCTGCTGTGATGTAGAAACCCAGTTGGTGCTTAGTAAAGTTAAATAAATTTTTGTTTTCTTTATGCGAAAAAAAAATTGTCACTGGTTATGTTGCAGCCTTGTTTGTTTGTTTTTTTTAGTTCATGAAATTTCTATTTAACCCTCTTAAATAATGATTATTTTTTTCTTGTCACCTCACTGTGGAAAAGGGCCGTAAAGCCTTTGATGAATCTAATCTGTCTGGAGTTTAGATTAATCAGAGGTCAATCCTTCAAAAGGCAAATGACCTTTTTGTTCTTTATGTAAAGTAGTTCTCTGCATGGCACCGTTCCTTGACCTTCAAGGTTTAACACGCCTCCCCACCACCACCACCTCCACCACCTTGCTGTTTCCTCCTGACCCTGGAGCTACTTACTACACATGCAGAATAACAGCTCATTGACGAGTGTAAGCCACAGATATGTTGGTCTATGCTCAAATTTATCTACCCGTCTGAGTTGTGTCAGTCTTTTTTAAGGCTCTTAGACACGCACAGCCCCCTGTGCTAGACCATATTTACTGAATTAACTGAGATATGTCTAGTTGTTAAATGAGGAAGTTTCTGGTTATATTTGGCTGCTGGTTTTCTTCATTGTGGTTTTAAATTGTGCAGCTCATGAGTTGAACGTGACACGAGCTTTTCAGTTTTTAGCTTTATGGTAATGAGACCGTTTTGCAAGAGAAATGCATTGTTTTCCTTTTGGTTTTTGTCTTCCTCTCAATAAAACATCTTTATTGGTGCTGCCTTGACAACAAATAAATGTTCTTTTTTTTGAAGCAAGGGTAAGTGGAAAATATTTTGTTGTGATTTGGATGAACTGGTCTTTTTGTTCTTTGAAAAAGTATGTGTTAATCAACAGCATTTAAATGTATGACCTCAGTATATTTAAAACTTAAGCTAGGGATGGATCAGCAAGTGGGAAACTATCCTAAGAGACTCTAAAGTATATGATGCCACATTATTAATTTGATTTGTTATGTTTATTTCCTTATTCCTCTGTTGTCATGTGATTGTGACACATTTTCGGACCCCCTTGTAAACAAGATGATTAACCTGAAGGAGTGTATCCTTATAAATACATTAGAAATTTTAATGTTTGTGTTTCTTAGTTTGTCCCATGAATTTAAAAATAAGCTTTAATAAGTGTAACTCTCGGGGAGGCCCTGGAGGTATCTGTAGGGCCCCCACAGGGCCCCAGACCTCACAATGGGAACTGGAGCTAAGGGTGCCTCAGCCTAAAGAAACGAGAAAAAGTTTTTGGTGGTTGTGACGTATGACAGCCGCGCCTCTCCCCGGTTTGCATGAAGCTGTCAAGCCTCAATAGTGCAAGACCGGATGTGAGTGGATTTCGAAATAAAGTTTTCATAACATTACTCTTCAGAATAATGGATCAGCCGCGGTGTTAAAGCAGACCTCAGTAACAGAAGCACAGCCATGTTGTTTGGAATAAGTTTGATGCTATGTTTAGGCAGCATAAGTTGTACCTGTCATTTTGTCTGTAAATAGAATACTCTCGGGTATTTCCAATTGAAATTGTGCACTTTGCAATGTTGTATGTAAAAAAAATAGTGATCGACAATCCAAAATTGCTTCAAACAGTCATACAGAATGATCTGTTTGTAATGATAGAATTGTCTATTATATTAAATGGATTATTAATACTCTTGCATTGATTTTAAGGTGGCATTTAACTGTTTTAGCTGGTTGAGGAAGAGCTACTTTTGGATAGTCCTACACAGATTAATCTTAACTCATGTAATACACTATTCAAGTGTAATTACTTAACCACCACGTAATTACATTACATGTACTTAGCCTATTAAGTTTCCGACGCTGGTACTGTTTATCACGTAAATAAGACATAACTCCTTCACTATTAGTCTTATTTTGAAATGCCATGACCGGAAGAGCTGTGCCGTACTTGGCAACTGACGGTTGTGTCAGTCAGTCAGTCAATCGATGGTGCCGCTGCTGAGCAGAAAAACGGGTGAAAAGATTTGTAAATTGGCACCAACAAGAGAACTAACTCTTCGGTTAAACCTAAACCAGCTAGAGGAATAAACTTGTGCCAGGTAAGCTCTAATTAAGACATTTACGTAGTGCGTTTAACTTTTTATGAAAGGGGCTGTGGCTAATTCGCTAACATCAGAGCTACACAGGGGCTAACCTTAAAGTTAACGTTAAGTTACTTCCCGATGGAAACTGTATACTGTGGTGTTCATAAAAACTTAAAACTATTTAACTAAGTAAAGACTGTTATAACGACAATGCCTGGTTGATCTCAGACGTGTAATGTAGCGTAAAATTGAAGTTTCTCCATTTCACCATTGACTTATTCCTGCGTTTACGTTACAGCGCGACTGCAGTATTTTGGGTACTTCGGGGTATTAAAAGTCCAAAGACTGATGCTAAGCTAGCACCGCTGGGATGTGGTTTGTAAATGCTGCTGTAGTTAATAAAGGCCTGAATTTTGGTTCCTGTGAACCAGCTTGAATCATGCAGTTGCCTCAAAACGTTATGCCCCAGCTGTTTAGTTTTCGTAGGGGGAGACTGGTGTTTCATTGCATGGAGGATAAAGGGCGGGGCAGGTTTCGCAAGTAAAGATAACCCCCTGGTCCATGTCATGTCATTGCGCATAGCATAATTGCAACAATACAGCATTTTGTCATTTGCTGTGGGGTAACATGTCGCAGCTCCTGCTACCTGCTTAGTTTCATTTTAGGGCTATGCTCTGTTCTGAGTACAGCCAGTGCCTCGATTTGCGCAGTACCAGCTGGCTGCCAAGTTCAGTCCTGACTCCTGTACAGCATTTTAAACACATGATACTTGAACAGAAAGAAACGTTGGGTGTCTCATAAGAGTCAGGGCTTGGGTGGCTGTAGTATTTAGATCAATTACAGTCAAATACTTGACTTGATTAATCACGTGAAGCAGGGAAGAGGGAACCTACTGAGCATGACAAATAGGCAATGGTCATGATATTGTCATGAATCAGTGGAAGTTATCAGTCATCACAGTCATGCAGCTGAGGTATTTTGACATGCTTAGTGATCTTATACTATGTGGTTTGTCAGGGGAGTGGTGTTGTCAGGGTATAGCAGTAGTGAAAGCTCTGTGGAAAAGATGCTGTTCCCTTTTTTTTCAGGTGGGTTGAGGGTAGGAGGTTATGTGAACTGACTGCTCCTTCACAAAACTGAGCTAAACTTAGAATGGGTATTCCAGTTTTGACTGGGGGCACTGCTTTCCAATTAGAGGGATCTTTCTTTTGTATTCTCCAAGAGCACGCAAGAAGCAGTTCCAGGGATATGAGCTGTTGTTGGTATGAGAAAACATGATCTACCTCCCACTAAAAATAATCCACGAAGTACAAAAAGTAGACTGATCGTATTTTACATTCTCCTAATGCGGTATTATTGAATTAACTAGATAGAGAAAATTTAACTGTAGTTACTTTGATTAATTCAGCTTGGCTTTATTTATAATACATTTTTTAGACCAAATAATAATCAACTTATTGCTGCAATGATAAGCAAAGAGAAAGAAATTTCAAGCAAAATGCCAAGCATTTGCTGGTAGCAGCTCTTTAAATATGGGTATTTTCTCTTTGTCCTGGTTTTGTATCATTTTAAACTTAATGTTTTGGTTAATGGGCTTGTTAGTCAGATAAAAAATAAAACATTTTAAGATGTTACTTGTTTTCTCAGAAGTTATAGTGCTTCATAGACTAACCAATTATTGTTAATGACAATAGTTACATGTTGTAGCCCTTATTCACATTCCTTTTTGTTATTGTAAGCACATTTAATTTGCTTCAGAAAGCCTAAACTGCCTAAGTGCAGTTTTTAGTTCCTATGTGATCCGTGTTTGTGAAAGAATTTGCTATTGTTTGCATAGCAGATGAGCTTCTGTGTTCATGGCACTTTCCTGAAAAGTCTGCAGATTTAAATGCATCACATGAGAAACCACTCTGTGTGCAGGACAGGGGCTTCCACAGGAAAAAGTGCCTGACGGTTACGTCAGGATCTCCCCTTCCCTGTCATGTAATACTGAATTTCCCTCCATTATGTTCCTTTCTTTGCTGAGGGCTTGTCCAGTGGAAAATGCCTGAAGTGTGGAACAAATGCCATTGTTTCTCCCTGACCATGGAGCATAGGGTTTTCGAGCAGGCGGACTGGTCAGTTATGTTGAGGCTACAGTTGACCTGGTGTTGTTGGTGGACCAATGGTTTTAGTGTCTGGTGTTTTGGAGCCTCTTAACCACAGAATAAAATTCTGTCAGTGATTTCTATAAAAACTGGATAGTTGAGAGTGTGTTATTGAAAGGATCCACATTTGAAATGTGGTGTTCCTGTGAGATCAGCAGTCAGTGCAGCTGTTGAGCTCACATGAGGAAGGAGGGCAGAGGTGATTGAGTGACAGGGAAAGAAAATCAAGGTCATGACCTATGATTGCCATGGAAACTCCTGACCCTCAAGCTTGTGCACAAGTGTGCATAAGCAAGAAAGAAGCAAAGGAATGATTGTATTTTTTTCTCTCATAGCCCAGTCGGGATTTAGCAACGTCCTGCTGTGAAACCGCAATATTGAAGGGATAGACCAGTTCAGCTGCACTCCCTGCCTGTGAGATATTGCGAGCTTTTATGCAACACAGGAAGGAAATGAAAACAGACCAAAAAAATCACCCTGGTTAGATAAGCAATTTTAATGTTATTATGACATCAAGGCGCTGTGAGGTACAACACTGGCAGAGTATTGACTTAAGCTTGCTTCTCTATTCATTAAGTCTCAATGATTAGAATTAACATAAAGGATATAAGTGAGTTAGGTGTTGTTTTTTTTAAAGTAGTAGTCAGTAGATTATTTTCATAATGACGTAATTTGATGGTTCTCTCTGGACTCATTGTTAGTCAGAAAATAATGAAAAACAAATGCCACATTTTTTAAATACAGGATTCTCTGGTTGCAGCCTCTCCAGTTTGACAATTTGCTTGCTAGTTAGTTTTGACTGCTGACCAGACAAAACAAGACATTTTAGGACAATTGTGATGGTAATTTTTCACTATTTTGTAGATCAAACAATAAATATAGTTTTGGTCTGCAGGTGAATAGATAATGGAAATAATGACTGCAAACAGCTGGAAAGAAAGACTAGTAGATTCCTTAACAATACGAGAAGTAAGTCATGCATCTAGAGTAGATTCTTGCTTACATTGACAGTGATGTCGATGAGCCTGAGAGGTTTCAATATTTAGAAGGAAACTAAACATGACACAGCAGCCATGAGGAAAACTCCATTTACTGCAAACCCCTGTCCCCTCTGCAGCAGTTACTGATTACTTGGCCAGCCAGACTGTGTTAGTACAAAAATATTGACATTGTATGACATTAATCTGAAGATGTCCTTGCTGGAATCTGTTGATAAGAGTTTGTTCTGAAGCGATAAAGCACCACTCAGGTTGCTCTCTCGGCACGCTGATTAGACTTTGCACACAGTTAATATGAACACTCACAGCTTTAAGACAGATATGGATGTGCCTGTCAGTTTTATGTGTGCTCATCTCTGTGGTGTGTGTGTCCTGTTGTTTCCAGCTTCTCAGCTCCACTCATGCCACTGTGTCTCTGTGGCAACCCTAAGTGCATTTTGAGAAATAAACATGGGGTAAATAGACAGTTTGCTGGTGGTTTGTGGGAAAGAATATGCTCTTGTACACAAGGCTAGTATTTCCTACATTTTGCTTACCTTGTCTCTTCCTTTAGTTGCATCCTCTTCTCTAATTTTCCAGTGCCAGTGCCCGTCTAAAAAGGTCATTGACATCTCATGTGTCTTTTACTGAGACATGACTCAGGGCTTCTTTTTCCAGCAGCATAGTACAGTAAGCTACCATGTGCTTTTTATAACACACATGGTCATCTCTTGCTTTTGCTGTCTCAATGTCTGCCTCTCCTCACCATTTTTAGCCAGCTGCCTGTTGCAGACAGCTGTTGCTCTCTGAGCCTTTATCTACAATATCAACAAACTACTGACATTTGTTAACACTACATCAAATGTGTGTGTTTGTAGAATGAGTCAGATGAGTAGAGACAGTGTGGGAACTTGCTTAACATCTCAGGGTTCATTTTTGGCATGGTAGCATTGAGGAATGCAAATTTGTTCACATTTATCTGCTGCTGGCCTCTATCTGCAACCAAATTCCAGCATGCTCAGTACCTTTGCTTATCAGACGTTAGTGGATATCATTGTTGTGTTAAATTACGTAATCTCTAAGCCTGTAATCTAAGAACCCCAATTCAGCCAAGTCTCTCTGCAGTGTTGATGAAATCATGCATTTGTTGGCAGGAAAGACAGTTTTGTTGGTTCATGTGTCACATCAAATTTAGATGTCAAACACACAATGCCAGATCGCCATTTCTCCACCGTACTTTTTTTAATAAATTCTCCTCATTCCCATGTGATTTTTTTTGTATGCGTGTGAATAGCAGCATACAGTGCTGAATTTTCCGGCTTGCTCCTGCAGAGTGACAGAGTGAATGGACTTAGACCTCAACTTAGTCAACAACATTGTTTACAGTACTGGGTCAAGCCTTGTTCAATTGTTTAACACAGTCACCATGTCCTACAGAGCCAAGGGTGTGCGGACGGCTGTTCCTGTTTGCTGTTGATTACATCGGGCCTGGGAAAGAACTCTTGTGATGAAGGAATCGCTAATGAATTGCTGCGTCTTAAGATTATTTGACAATGCAAGGTCATTTTACATTGATTTGCTCCAACATTATCAATTTTTTAAAAAGTCTGTACACATAAATATCTCCAAAAAGTATACCTACTTTCACAGTATAAATTACAAAGTAAAAAGTAATAAGATCTTTGATTTTGTTGATTATAGCCCTTACTTGAAGTGTGTATTAAAAGAGTAGTGCAAAACTTAGTTAAACTGTTATTTAAAAGATATTTAATGCTGAACTGGTCATGCTGTCAGCAGAAGTTTGTGCTCAGCAGAGTTTAATGTGAGAAGACATGTTGCCATGTTTAGAAAAGATATTTGTGGCTCGTTCCATTTGTCCCTTGTGTGTCCCTCTCCTGGGCTGCAGCAGTGATTGGTGCATGACAAATATGGACAGCTGGTAGGGAAATTCAGAAGGGACAAGAGGACAACATCGTTTTTCTGTTTTACACACACACATGCACGCCTTGCTGAATCAGACTGTTATATCTCACCAGTGATCACCAGGATAGGTTGTTTCTTTGAAAAGTAGGCACTCCACACAGGCCACTGATATGAATGCTTATGAGGGTTTGAGGCAACAGAAAACTTTGGACTTTTGTAAACAGTATTTTTTGTTTGTGTGTGTGTGTAACCAATTTTTTCTTAGATTCAGATTGATATTTAAATCTGAAGACATACCAGAGCTGTCTGAATGCTAGTTATTGAGCCTCTGTAGTCATAAGCAGCAGTCATGCAAAGTTTCATGGCCATTATTTTTT
>JAPZDY010000015.1:12983742-13000666 GCA_029783645.1 Ctenochaetus hawaiiensis | reverse complement strand
AACAGTATTTTTTGTTTGTGTGTGTGTGTAACCAAATTTTTCTTAGATTCAGATTGATGTTTAAATCTGAAGACATACCAGAGCTGTCTGAATGCTAGTTATTGAGCCTCCGTAGTCATAAGCAGCAGTCATGCAAAGTTTCATGGCCATTATTTTGTTACTGTAACATTGATATGTAGCTCAAATGCTTTATTTGCAGGTCTTTTTGCAAATTGCTGTCAGTTGATAAAATATTATTAACTCTTCACTAATGACTGCTTTGCTGTTGTATGCTCAAAAAAAGAACATTCAGTGCATATTTAAATTATTTGCCTTGTTGTCACAGTCTCATTAATTAACAATATTCTGGAGCTGAGTCAAAATATTGTCATACTAGACGTGTTACTCTGACAGTTGTGTCTATCATCAAGGCAATCCTTCATGAGGAAGTCGAGTAAAATGAAACATACAGTTTTCTCTGTAAATAGTGACAGACAACATCTGTTTGTGGCAGTGTGTGTGTTTGACTGTTTGAACGATCTGATTGTAAACTACAAATACAGTTAAAGGGGAGATTGTTCCCTAGCTAGCATCGACCACAATAACACCCTCTGTCCCAGTCCTGCCCTGGAGGACACGGGCCACTGACCATTGACCAACATGCACACACACAAACACACACGCCCACACACACACACACATTAAGCATTAGCCCTCATCCTCTTGCTGTTTCACTCAGCTGAAAGAGGTCCTGTGTGTTCACACTTGGCACTAAAGTGCATCTTGTGTGATCAGATCACAAGTGGACGGCCCTTAAAAAGAGATGGGTATTTGACAGATGATACTAATGTTTAAATATGTGTAACTGACTCTCCAACTGCATAAAACCAAACACTAGGATTCATAGTAAGACTTGTGTGTCTTCCTTTTGCCCCTTTTTAAGCTATGTAAATGAAGCTTTCGATAAAAGGAAAAAACACAGTTGATTTTTTTTAAAACAGAAACTTCCTGCATGACTGAACTCTTGAGATGATAACAGGGTTTTTTGATATATATAGATTTAAATGAATCTATAAATCAATCCTTCAGTCTGTTAATTGTGAATAATAATGACAGATGACCATCACTAGGCGATTGATCTTCTTTAAAAATAACTATTTAATGTCTTGTTTTAGGGCTATTAAGTTTGTCCTTCCTAGCAGTGGTTGCTGTTATCCTAGAGGTGCAATTAAATGCAAGCTGCAAAGTAAAATCCAATATTGAGTGGTCACTTGAGATCCATTCAAGATGAGTTTCCTGATGGTTACAGTCAGTCTCTGCTGAACGTCACCACAGTCTGAACGTATATATGGTTACAAGATACTAGATCTGAACTGGGCCAGACAGAGCTGTAGAAAGGAGATGCTCCAGGCTGATGGAGCAGAGAGAAGGGAGGAGGGAGTGAGAGAGTGAGTGGAGAGGAAGAGGACGGGGAGGAAGGAATAAAGAGAGACTGTTTGCTGGGCTGTTGAATTTGAAATGATGGACATGTGGTGAGGAGAGGGGGAGAGGAACATAACAGAGGACTGACTGTCACACCCGTCTGAAGGAAACGGAAACGGCCTGCTGTGTGCTTCTTGACGGTTTCTTTGACTTTCTGCCTCTGTCAGTCGCACTCAGACACACACACAAACACACACACACACACATATAGTTTAGCTGAGACTGTGTGCTGCCAGCAACCACTGTGGTTCAAGTTTGTCATGTGTTGAGGGTGGTGAGGTTATAAAAAAGCATCAAAACACCCACCTGCTGCCTAGATTATCCAACCAGGTCACATTGGGCTTTCCCTTCTACATCTCTTTGTATCACTTCTCTGAACTATTTCTATTCTTACTCTGTATTCACAACCTTATCAATGTCTGATTCACACCTGTAGTCTCTGAAGAGTGTCATTCAGTGCTCAGTGTTGTGGCCCATCAGCTGTTGGTGTCTTAATACAAAAATAGAACATGAGAGACAGTGTAGACTGATTAAAATAAGTGCTACCCTTTCCATTTGCTGTATATAATATCTCAACTGTCTTTAACATTGACTCATTCTATACTATGAAATGCCAGAAAATAACACAAAAATACTTAAAATAATTCTCTACAGACCGAGCTGAAGTCTTTTTTTCTGTCTTTTGACTGTGAGTCAAACATCCAAAGATAATCCATTTGCTATTGTGTATGCGACAGAGCCTCACATTTAGGAAGCTAAAAAATGGGAGTGGTTGACAGTTTTATTTGATTAACAGATTAGCTGCTTTTTAATTTACAGTTTCTTTGTGTCAGTATTGTTTTGTTAAGCTGTAATCACAAAAATGAGTCATATTTGTGGATTACTAACTGAAAGGTTGTGATTAATTTTCTTCCTGTGAAACAAATAATTGACTGACCTATGATTAAATGTTTTTCCCTGTACTTAATTTGTTTTATGTTTTTTTAGGCCCTATACACCAAGTGTAACTCAGGGCAGCAACAATGTCAGGCTCCTACGATGACTCCATGATAGATGTCTCAAGTGACAGCTTCTGGGAGGTGAGACACGAGAATACTGATCACAGTTCCGACATTGTTTATTTTTAACTGAAAAGTGCTGTGTTAAAAAAATTAACATACAGGTCAGCAGCCATTGATGAAACAAGTAGAATAAATCCAGTAACTAAGAACTTAACTTGAGTGCAACTAACAAAACAGTGCTGTCAAATTGTAAAAAAGTCATGACCCATTGATCTTTTTCTGAACTCTCACTGTTTTCTCCCTCTGTTTCTCTGTAACTCTCTCAGGTTGGTAACTACAAGCGAACAGTGAAACGGGTAGACGATGGCAACAGACTCTGTAATGATTTGATGAACTGTATTCATGAGCGGGCACGTATTGAAAAGGCGTACGCACAGCAGCTCACAGAATGGGGGAAGCGCTGGCGGCAGCTCATAGAGAAAGGTAGGAATATAAGCTTTGCATTTCAAATAGAAATTTTGATTTCCAGACTGAGTGAGTGAATTGACAAAAAGATATTCTATTAAGAATGTCAACTGTAGTAGAAATAAGTCTCAGGGATTACGCTCCCTGCCTCCTGAGGAGTAATGCATTTGTGTTGATGCGAAACACAAACAGATGTATCTGTCCACAATCCTTTAAAGCCTGACTTTCACAGACAGTGACACTGGCAAATAACTCTTTCCTCAGGTCCTCAGTATGGTACATTAGAGAGGGCGTGGGCCGCTCTGTGCACAGAGGCGGAGAAGGTGAGCGAGCTCCACATGGAGGTGAAAGCAGCACTGATGGGGGAGGACTACGAGAAGCTGAAGAACTGGCAAAGAGACGCCTATCACAAACAGATGATTGGCGGCTTCAAAGAGACTAAAGAGGCAGACGATGGCTTCCGCAAGGCTCAGAAACCCTGGGCAAAGAAACTGAAAGAGGTTTGGATGTCAGACTCATCAGGAACTCACAGTATTGTAGAAAAGTTTGATGGCAGCACATGTTTAAAGCTTCTATCAAATATGTTTTAATTATAAACAGCAAATACTATAGAAAAGTCATTTTTCAAGATACTGATTAGAGCTCCAATTAATAATTTCACCCTTCAGTTCACTTGATTACATATGACTGACTCACTGTTGTTTCCCCTTCATGGCTACTTGCCTGCTGCACAACAACAGAGCAGAACTACAACTGCAGCTTCTTGAATAAGAAGCTTTTGCCAAACATTAGCCACAGTTAGCAAAGGTGACAGCCACTTTATCCTGTAGTTCTCTGACTGTCAGTAAACGGGAAGGAAGCACAGGGGGGTTGAAGGAGAGTGGCACCTCTTAGTTCAAAGGCAGGTCAATGCATTTCCTACTCCTGCTTTAATTTTAGCAGCCTGTTTACTTGGCAGAAGGCAAATTCCTTTCTTTTTCTGTGCATGCATGTAAGAGCGAGCACATGCAAGTTTTTGAATGTCCAGTGCCGCTGGACGTTTGGCAACCTCTTGGCTCCTTGCCCCCATTTCCTGTGTGGTTGTGTGAGTGTGTGAGTGTGTCTGTGTGATGTCATTGGGGGAGGTGACATCCTGGCCTTGTCATTGAGCAGACACAGAACAATACAGTTTTGTAGCCATAGTGATTTATGTATTGACCAGACAAACAGGGACAAGTAGTAGAGGGCAGGGAGGAAATGAGGCTAATTAACTGGTCTAGATAACGAGTAGCAGATATGGGTGACGTGGGCAGAATGTCAATGACAAACAAATACATGCTAAACTCTACAGTATTTTGTTCAGTCCTAAGCCCCTTTCTTTTGGATTAATATTTAACATTTTGTTTTCAGTGCTCACAGACTGAGGAGCACTTCATTGCTTGTTACATCAAATTAGGTAGAAACACAAGCTGCTGTCCTTGTATTTTAAGTGCTCATTTCATATGACTTTATGGATTTTTCAATAGGGACTTGATAACGTTAGTGCCAGCACCACCATGGATGTGTTTGCTTCCTTTGCCACCTCTCTGTTGGAGTTTAGATATGAACAAAATGTCTGAGGAATGGTTAAATTCCATTGTCATAAATGCATCACGTATAAAACTCAGCAGGCATTAGTGTTTCAAAGTTACCTCCCTCACATGAGTTGCTTGTTATTCATTCATTCCAACATCCATGTGTCTGGGATCTTAAATGAGCAAGCTTCTCTAAGTAGGAAATTGGTTGAAGTGATCTAAAAATGACGAATGACACACATTTAGTCAGGCTTTTAGGCACAGAGAGGACCATGTGTTATCAGCCTTACTCACAAAGAAGTAATGATCAAGTAAAACCTCCCCAAGACTTTTTTTCTCACAATGACAATGAAGAAGCTACATGCATGTGCATTTTGGAAACAAGATTACATTCTGGATTCTCAACAACAGTGATCTTATGTAAAGATGCTGAAATCCCTCAGTCAGACAGTCTTTAATTGGTCTTTACAGCTGTTTTAAGTTACCTTACAAGTTTTTTTTAAATTTTATTGGTTTAATCCACAGATGGAGACAATGAAGAAGGCTTACCACTCTGCTTGCAAAGAAGAGAAGCTGGCAGCCAGCAGGGAGACCAACAGCAAACTAGAGAGCAACAACAACCCTGAAGCCCAGAAGAAGCTCCAGGAAAAGGTGGAGAAGTGTCAGCAAGAGGTGCAGAAGGTAGGACTTCCTTGGAAAATTTGGAAAAAAGTCTACATGGGGCTTGTGGGTTGTTGCATGAACATTAAAAGCAAAAATTAAAACACAAGATCTCATTTTAAATTCCATGAATTTATATCCTTCATGGTTTTGTTATTGAGAGGTTCATAAAAACTTCTGATATATCCCTGTTTTTATGTGCATACCTCAGATTTCCATCCCAACAGAGCTGGTATGTTTTGGAAAGATGATTAAAGGATTAAATTTGAAGCTAAAAAAATTATTACTCGAGTAAAAGCTGTCAGCTGAAAAAGATATTTGAACTACTTGGGATTGCATTGGGTAGTCTGGATATACAAGTGAATCATTAGGAATTATTGTTTTTTTGTGATGTGCTTTGTTTGTGATTTCAATCCTCTCTTTCTCCCAGACTAAAGAACGCTATGAGAAATCCCTTGAAGAACTTGACAAGTTGACTCCTCAGTATATGGAAAATATGGAGCAGGTGTTTGAACAGTGGCAGCAGTTTGAAGACAAACGCATCCGCTTCTTTAAAGAGCTGCTGCTGGAGGTTAAACAGCACCTGGATCTCTCAACCAATCACAGGTCAGATGCAAGGTTTCCTTTCCTAGCCAGATTTTCTTAATACATAAATGTAACTACTGTGGAAATTTCAGATATCACTTTGAAAATAATGTATAATGTTGTCTCCATAGATTCCAGACAATCTACCACACGCTGGAAGACACAGTCTCTGCTACTGATGCTGAAGATGACCTGAAATGGTTCAGGTCCAATCATGGCCCAGGCATGCCAATGAACTGGCCCCAATTTGAGGTATTAAACTCTTGATTTAAACTAAAAACATAGTAAAAAAAAGAAAAGGAAGATATCAGGTTTGCAGTTGTGCTGAAAAATGTTTAAGGAAAAAAAAACATACCAGTCAGTTTTGCCGTGAGTTCATGTCATGTTGTTCATAGCCAAGCTGGAGTTATAACCCAGTGTCTTCTCTGTCATTGAAGAATAGTGTTTGGCAGCAGGGGTGGAAATAAATCTTTTCTCAGCAGTCAGGGTAGCAATGAGAGGGACGTAGTTTATGTAACTTTTCCAGCAGGAGGTAAAATAAGAAAAAGGCGAGAGGAGGGCAAAGAAAAGCTGTGATGCTAATTTATAAGGCCTTCGAGTGCTCCTGCAGGCAAAGCTGTTCCATTAAGGCACCCACTTTATCTTCAGTCGTTTTTACCAGGCTGTATTTCTTCTGAATACCATTTTGTTTTTGTGAGACTTTTGGAAGAAGGAATAAATCTTTTGACAAAATATAAACAGCAACCCTGACAGACAGATTGAATAGATATCCAAAAGAAACATCAATGAATAATGAACTAAATGTCGAAAACAATCCAGCACGCTCACCTCTTAATTATTCTGCAAGCTGCTGGCCCTTTAGTTCATGTAGCTTGTTATAGGAACAATCCCTCGAATAATTTGCTGCTGTAAGTCATTTCTACATTCACAAACTAACATTCTTGCAGCTTACAGTGCACACTCTACAATTACAGGATTAGATTGTGTTGTCCGCATTAACCCTGCTCTACACCTGCTTCCCTTTTCATATGTCTGACAGAATTTGGACTGGTCCCATCCCCGCTCCTTTAAGAGAAGGTCCATTGTAGTGAGTTCTGCATGGGAGGGCTGTTCTTTTCACAACAGCCACGGGGGGAGATCTTTTTTTTTTTATTCTAACAACACTTACACTCCTCACTGCTTCCATCTGCGTGTTTATGTGTGCGTTTGATGTGTTAATTTTTGTGTCTCTTTTCTCAAGTTTTAAAGAATATAACCTAGAAAAGATGAACCTGGTGCACCACAACCCTGTGCCTGCCATAGTATGCTAATTCAAATTTGTGACGTGTCTACCTCTGCTCCTTTTACTTGGTAACTACAGGATGTTTACACACTTTTTCCTGGATACCGGAAGTCTTAGAATTACTCAGTACCACTTAGGCACAGCACAGCACTGACTGTCAGTTCTTTTTAACCTTTAATCTCCGACCCCACAGTGGCCCTTCCACTTATTATTCTGTCCATGTTTAGCCTGCAGTACGTCACATGATGCCACAACAGCCAGACTATGAGTCTCTGAGGTCATGACCAAAAGACTTATTGATCTTAAAAAGTTTGAGAGGCCTCAATAAAAGGAGGGCAGACAAGCTTTTGGACAGCACTGAGGTCATACTTACTATTGCACTACATCATTTGTATGAAGAATGGGCAGTAAAACTACTGTCCGATCTTGTTTATTTATTTAAGCCATCTATCTCCAACAAAAGATTTATATCATGCTGTCATGTTGAGATGGATACTGGAAATTTCCACCAAAAGTTTAAGTCCAGGAATGTAACTGGTCCTGTGGGACGAGTGGCTTTTCAGCAATATTTCTAATTGTCTAAATGTGATAAAACATTTTCCTGTCTTTAACTGTCGCTGTTGCGTAATTGGATCGTCCCTCTTTTCTCTCCCTGGTTAGCCTCTGGTGGAGGGGAGACTCCTTGGTGCTGCGTTTCTTTCCATTAGGTGAAGGATACTATACGTGGTTTTGTCTCTCATTGCATCTGGCCGTCCCACTGTAATAAATATACACACACACGTATGCATAGTTTCAAAATCCAGTCAGTGTCACAGCCTGAGAAATGTTTGTCATGTTTTTTGGTCTGTGTTGAAGTGTGTGTGTATAATGCTGTGCACATGCCTGCAACTTTTTTTTTTTTCCCCACTACTATCTGTGAAGGCATGTCTTTGAACCAAGCTCAACGGCTTTGTTATCACCGTTTGACACATTGTGATCTCACATTGTTTGACTCTTAACATGTGTCTGTGTGTTTCTACCAGGACTGGTCCATAGACCTGAACCGAACCCTGAGCAGACGAGAGAAGAAGAAGCCGTCGGAGGGCGTCACTCTGACAGGCATCAGTCAGACCGGGTCAGACCAGCCTGTTCAGCCTGCCAAGACCAGCAGCAGGTAGATATCTGATCGCTCACTGACTCACCTTTTCCGTCTCCAGCAAACACACAGAAAATTGAGCACCTAATTCTTGAATCCACTCACAAGAACACTCACTCTTCCTCATCCACATCAGAGATAATCCTCACAAGGAATGCTTGTAAAAAAAAAAAAAGTTGCGTAAGGGAAGCTCCTGGAGTGACGTATAGTTCTTGGGCTGTTCTCCATGGTAACAGTAAACATATTGTTGCAGTGTGTCGGAAAAGAATTTATCCCCGCAAGACTGGAGTCGGCTGGTACATAGTTGACTGGGAGCCAAAAAGTAATGTGGAAATATTACTCACACACCGAAACCTTCATAGCATTAATATTAGCACTGGGAAGTTCAAAGAAGGACTTATTTGATCAGATTAGAGTTCAAGTAAGACACCTGCACCTGGTTTAGCAAGTTTGTGATCAACAAATAGGAATATTTAAAGAAACTTTAGCTGCATAACATGTTTTTAAGGCAGGGGAACAGTGTATTTTTCAAAGACTTGTTTGATATTTGAAGGCTGGTTGTCTGAAAATTCATATTTGATTTGACCCTTGAGAATATGATGATACTTGATGGAATTTGAGCTTGAGTTTTGAGCCTCTTCATGTTTGATTGTCAGTTTTTAGTGGTATGATGTAATCTTTTTAAACTAAAATAAGATGAGTACTCTCTCGAGAGAAATGTGTTGTGGCAACAGCACCAAGGACAAAACATTGGTTCATGGAAACGACAACAAACAGCTGATTAAGATATAAGCTTGCCAGCTACGTATCCATTATCACATTAAAAAGCATATCACACTCTCAGCGCATGAGGCAGACATTTATAAAGATGTGTGTTCAGTTTAACTGGAAAATGAGAGGTTCGCTCAGCTCCTGCAGCGTTAAACTGATTGCAGAAGTTTCTATGTGTGTAATATTTATTGTTGAGGATATTAAGTGAAGTTAATTTATGTCTTGTCCTCTGTCGGGCCAATCTGTTAAAATTACCGTGCCCTGACTCTTTACATTCCTTTGACGCTTTGTAAGAGGTTCCCTCATTTTACTGTACAAACACCTGCTGTCTCTCCTTGTCTAAACATTAGTGCAAAGTGGTGTGTGTATACAGACGTGATGAGAGCACTAGAGGAGTGTTTTGAGGAGTCAACAAAGGGAATGTCAGGCATGGAAAGCATTTGGCCTCTGAACTTAGGAAATTTGACTGCTTCTCCCCCAACCGGCATTAATGGCACATTGTTTTCCTGTCACTTCCTGCATATATGGGTGTGACTGCAGGATTTCGTGTATGTGCAGAGCCTGGATATTATTTGAAACAATTTCTGTTATCTTTCTATAGTCACAGCTATGGCATAGGGTCAAATATAGACTTCACTTTGAAGGTTGTTTAGCTTATCTTGAGTGTAGTTACAGAGGATTTTATCAGCATCAGAAAACCAGCCCTAATTTGTATCAGTGTATTATATTTTTTTTTGTCTGAAGCTTAAATGCACATGGTTTTATCACCCACTGGATAAGACAGTAATGCAGCTCTTTGAATATTTAGGTTCATAGCTATAAGGGCAGGTTTGTTTGTTGATTGAAACCATCCAAAGTTACATTGTGCCAGACTCCCATCAGAGCAGTGTTTGTTGTAATAACTCCTCAGGCTCAACTCACAGCAAAGCATGGCATGACTATGCAAACAAAGGCGTTCACATTTCTCTGCTTCACACTCTCAGGGGCCATCTGTTGTATACTAATGTTCATGGTCCAGCAATTCTGTAAACAGGGAGTAGAAACACTGTGTTTCCTCTAATACAGATGGAGATTAGTGGGTTCGTTCCTTGATGCTAAAAGTGACAGTGGCTGGAAGTAAAATTCACTTATGTGACTTCTAAAGAAAGATTTAGCTCTTCACAACCTGACTGAGCTGAATGTTTGGTGTTTCACCCAGGAGGTGTCATCTTATTGTTTTTACAGCTTTGTGTTAATCAGGATATGATGTCTGCAGATTTTGCTAGAGGCATTCACATAAGAACAAGTAAAATTGTTGTCATGGTGTCTTTTCTGTCTGTGTTGGCTTTAAAACACAGTTGTTTGTCAACTTTTTGTATTGCCTTGTTGTTACTTATACTTCTGTTACAAGCGCCACCATCCATGATGCATTTCATAATGATGCTGTTAGAATTTTTATTCTTTGGCCTCGTTTATGATGATAGGATTAGATCTTCGATTCAAACGGAGGGTGAATAAAAACAGGTTTCTCATCAGTATTTAGCAACCATTATTTTTGTAGCCTGAAGAGTCTCAGTCTAAGTTAAAGGAAAAGTCTAAGTTATATTTGGTCCAGAATATGAAAAATAGTTGCGGTTAAAAACAGAAGTTAACTATTGACTTCACCTTTGCCTGACTTCATCGTTCCTTGAATTCGTCCACTGGTTACGTGTGTTACAGGTGTGTCTTTACTGTATGTGTGTATGCATGACAACAACCCATCTCTCACTGTGTCCCATGTTGTTAGCCTGACTGTGCCAAATAAAACAGCACCAGTGGGCTCGAACCCATTTGAAGACGACGAAGATGAGGAGGAGGAGGAGGAGGAGGAGGCGGAGCAGACCAGGGTCAACCACAACAGTGTGAATAAAGAGGAAATAAAAACGTTGGTGAACAGGAGGAAAAACTCCGCCCATCCACAACCTCCCTGCCTTTTCTGTTTCTTTCTTCGTTTCATGGTTTTCTGCTCTTGCCATTTCTTTGTTTTCATTACTTTGCTCCCCTTCTTCCTTGTAACCCTCTCTCCTTCCTCAGGTGGCAAGTTGTTGTTTTGCTCTGCATGGTCAGTGAAATGGCATTGCACACAAAGCCAGTGTGTGTCCGTCCTTTGCTCCTAACAGTGCCATGTCTCGCAGAACATCACATGTCATGCGCATGGAGGCGCATGTCTCTGCTGTGGGAAAACCAGTATTTTTCTGTCTTACAGTCAGATCTAAACATCTTGCATGTTACAGCCTGTTAATTGCAATTAACAGACTGCATAACATCAAAAGAAGAGTATGTGCAAGTACATATGCATGAAAAACACAGTTCAGCCTTTGGCTAAAAAGTCATATTGCTTTTTTTGCCATAAATCCACCTAAATATTTACTTAACTGCAGGAGAAATGCAGCGTCAACAGAAGGTTTTCAATACGAGACTATATGAAAAGATCTGACTGTAAAATCTTTTATGTGTGTGCTGGTGTGCATTTACTGTTTTTTAACTTCTAACACTGTCAGAGCCCAGTTTTCTTTGATGTTTAGGTGGCTCCCTCTGTTGGCCGTTCCAGTTAAAATCCAATCATGCATTCTCAACAATGATTTGTCCTGCTTGGTCTCATGTCACTGTATTTTTACATGTGCCTTTGATATGCAGTCATGTTGTTTTGTTGCATTGCCTACCGTCAGCATTGTGCACACGCCCACTTTTAAAGTGGCATCATAGTGATTTTTAAATCACTTGTCATGCTGCCTGAACTGAATGCTTGCTTTGTAGCCTTAAGGAAGCATGTTTTCCACTTATTTAGAACTGAGAGGAGAATGTTTTCAGGATGAATCACAAAGTTGTCCCTGGATACTTTTTTGTGTTTTTTCAGTTTATGTCTTTGGGATTTTGTACTGCTTTTATTTTTTTCTCTCTTCTAACTTTATACTTTTGTCCCTGCTTTGCCCCGTAGATGCAATGAGGCCCTGAGGTAAAAATAAAAATATATTTTCTAATTTCATGGTTTGTCTGTCGATCCAGTGCGAGCAGTGCGGAGAAGACTCCAGACTGGTCGGATGAAGACACAGCCGGTAACCCTTTCTCTACCAATGGTGATGGAAATCCATTTGAAGATGAGCCGACCTCACCAGTCCTATCTGTGCCTGTCAAAGCCCTCTATGATTATGAAGGACAGGAACAGGATGAGCTGAGTTTCAAAGCAGGTACATGGCAAGGATAGTGTAAAAAGCTCCAAAATATGAAGACAATAACAGCAAAAAGTTTGGCAATTCTGTCAGATCCCATTGGGTTTCTGGAATGCAAATATTTATCCTTTCTTCCTTCTTTCTCCAGGGGATGAGTTCACTAAAATTGGGGAGGAAGATGATCAGGGTTGGTGCAAAGGCCGGCTCAAGGATGGACAAATAGGTCTCTACCCTGCTAACTATGTTGAAGACATCCAGTAATTGATCATACCCCAATTAATAAATGTGAAGACAGAAGAAAGTGGTTTGTTGCGAAATGCCAGTGCGGCTGGAAAAAAAAAGGGCTCTGCCTTATTCTCAAACCTTTTCTCCCTGTTGGTGAGGACTGGACTGGTGTGGGGGAAGGACAGAGTGAAGAAGTTTCTGATTAAAAAGGACCTCTTGAGATATTGTTGCTTGCCACAGATTGACCCCCATCAAAACGAAGCGCAGAGGTGGCAATTACCCACCTGAATCCCTGATTCTACACAAGGAAGATCACAGAGAAAAAAAATTGCTGTCATTGTATCCTATGTTACTTAGAACCCCATTTATGCTGTTACAAAAATAATAGCCTTAAAGTTATATATTAGATAAGGATCAATGAAAAATTTATTTGTGAATTTATATACTGTTTAAACGAAACACTGGGATGACAGTCTGACAGATCGTCTTGCAATGTTACACGCAACCTTAATATGCTAGCCACTATGGATTCATTAAGGGAGATGGCCCTCTTTACAACCATATTGATCTACTTTGGTTTAAGACCATTTCTACCTGTTAGAATAAAGTCCATAAATGTTGTACACCTTTTTTTTTTGACAATATAGGACATTATTTTGAAATTACTGCATCAGATTTAACTTGATTTTTAACTCGTGCTTTCATTGTTCTATCATTCCTTTTCAGGGTTTTGTTTTTCCATTCAGTTCTTTAAATGTTCTGTTTATTTTTGAGGAATGATAAAGATCAGTAGAGCCTTATAATAAAACATAGTCTTCCTTTTGGTCACAGTGGATAGGTTCCTCTTGTCACTGCAATTGAATGTATATTCACTGATTGTATTTTCTCACTTATTGATTGTTCACTTTTGTTAATGTTAGTTTATGCAACCGATGACCTTTAAACCACCCGAGCAACTGTCCTCAAGCTCTTCACATAGATCCCTCTGCTTTCTGTTGATTGTGTATTTTAATGCTATAAGCAACACTGAAAGTTTTTCACATAAGTTTATCTCACTTGAATCTCCGTGTTTTAATCCTCTCACCTCTTGGTAAATGTCGAGTAATGGGAGAGTATTTTAGTGTTTTGGTTTTTTTGTTTTTCTTGAAAATATATTACAAGTTATAGCAATAAAACTACAGCCAGGTATGCGGTTGCATACATGCGTGTAAATAGCCTGGATGAAACATATTAGAACAAATTAAGCATCAGGATCAGGTGATATGTAGATGGAAATTGATGATTGTTAATTTATGATGCCACAAGTGCTTTTGTTCTATTCTTGTTAGAATGCTGTGACTGAGAATCAGTGTGTATAATAGTTGAGTATTTTATGGCAAATATCTCTTGAATCTGTTATTGTCTTTTATTTGTAAATATAATTCTTTTCCCCCTCACAGAAGGCCATATTCAATGACAAAATCAACTAATTCCATGTGAAAAATTGTTAATTTTCTCTCTGGAGAAAGACATGAATAACTATACCAGATTTCATGATATGTTTTGATGATCAATTATTTTTTTCAGCTTGCATTTTTTGTCAAGATGAACTGCGAGCTTTTCATTTTTGCAAGTCCCATTGTTATTAATTTCCCAGTGTATCAATGAAATCTTTGAAAAATGCTTTTTAACGCCTTCAACTGCAGCGCGAGAGGAAGATGAATATTGTCATCTCTAATAATAGTGAGAAAGGAGATGTTTTGCCATGTTTTCAGGGCATGCTGTCGTCAAAACGCAGCAACAGCTGTACTTGCACAGGAAGGTTTGTAAATGTTGTCCCACAACATAATAAATGGATTTATTGGAAAACATATTTTGTATTTGTTTTGAGTACTGATTTTATATGATTTTATTTTATTCTCAACTATTATTTCAAGATATTTACTGGATCTATAATGCCCCCCCTTTTTTGTAAATATAATCAAAAGTTGAATATAATTTTAGAGAAATGGAATAAGAGATTTTTATGTGTGACACTGTTGCATAAAGGTAGACTTTATTTTTCAAAAAATGATGTAACTCCAAATACCCTACTCAAGCATGTTGGTAAATTAAACAGACCAAGAGAAAATAACCTCATATAAAATGTATTTTGATATATATTGTCATCCTAAACAAAAAAAAAATCTTAAATCGACTGTGAAAACACAGTTTAAGTGTCAAATTAAGGGGAACTACATTACCCAGAAATCCTTTCTACAATAACATAACCATGGGTATTCTTTATCCAATCAGAGCCAGACCATGATGTTCTCTTACTGACGTGTCGTACACGGTTATTATTGAGGAAACCGCTGGGCTGTTTTTCATGCTACTCTAACCACCAGATACTAGCGACAAAAAGAACAATGTCAGAGCCCAGCAAGCAGGAAATTTCGGCTATTTTTAAGCGGCTTCGCTCCATTCCTACGAATAAGGTGAGTCTTAAAAGGCAGAAGGTCTACTCCTTTAGACAAGGAAGTTAAACATCTGACACGTCGCACTTTGAGAAACGCCAAAGCTAGCTTTAACTTACCGTATAAATTTAACAGTTAAGCCATAATTGTCGTGTTCAAAATCAGTCGGTTTTGTCGGGAAACATGAATAATTGTGTTTTGATGACATTTAAAGTATGGTTATCTGTTTAAAAACTTGTGACTAGCGAAACGGTAGCACAGTGGTTGACAGCCTAGCTAGCTTTTGACAGTTGACATTAGCCTTGTTTGTTTAGGTTCAATTTTTTGTTTGTATTAAGCGTCGCCAAGCCCTTTTCTACAGCTGGAAAATGTAAGCCATGGGTACCGACATCCTGAGTAAGGAGCACTAAGAAATGACTTAGATTTACTGCAAAATTCAACCATCTTTACTAACAGCTGTTTGACACAGCTGCTGTAGATTTCACAGGCAACATGCACTTCAGACCCTCATGGTCACCAAGTTGTATAAACTAACAAACATCAGTCACGTTGTTTGCCTCCACGTCTCTTTTTATTGATTTTTTGAATCTGTGATGTTCAATGAGGAGAGAGATGGGACACGACAAGTTTAGTTTTTACAATTTCATCAAAATATCTGCATATATTCTGTGACAGTGCTTTATTCATATGCGTCTTTTCCTCCCAGGTTTGCTTTGACTGCTCAGTTAAAAACCCCAGCTGGGCCAGCATCAGCTATGGAGTATTCCTGTGTATTGATTGCTCTGGGACACACAGGTCTCTCGGGGTGCACCTGTCTTTTATCAGGTAAGTTAGAAATTATACTCTTGGACATTTCTAAGCAAAAGTATCTAATTACTTCATAATAAATGCATTAGGCAGGAAATACCCAACGGCTCGGATGGGTATTAAATTATATTTAACAAAAACAAACAGAACGCCTATTAAGTTAGATGATTTAATTTAAGTTGGAAGTCTGACAAGATGAGCTCTGGGAATATCCAACAGAGACCAACCCTGGATTAATGGGATCCTGTGTTTCATCATATGGTAGTGAGAGATATTATTTTGGCATGACACAGCGTTTGTTCCTATCAAACCATTTAGTGACATAGAAATTGAATCTTTGTTTAAATACTGACATTGCTGTGTTACACAGGTCCACGGAGCTGGATTTCAATTGGTCATGGTTTCAGCTAAGATGCATGCAAGTGGGAGGCAACGCCAGCGCGGTCAGTACCAGAAGGCAGAGTATGAACACACTATCATCAACTTGAAATGTCAGCATTCTGTGACAAGACACGTGACCCAGTTCTTCCTGTTTGCTTTCCTGCATGTGTCCTGACCTTCCTATGGCAGATTACATTTTTCAATCAACATGGGTGCACAGCCAAGTCTGCCAATGCCAAGTACAACAGCCGGGCTGCTCAGCTGTACCGAGAGAAGATAAAGACTTTAGCCACACAAGCCACCAGACGCCATGGCACTGACGTAATGCATACGTTTTTGGGTTTTTTTTGAAGAGTCAAAACATCCTACACTTGTTTTTAATAGCCTTCGCTATGTCAACTATCTCTTTGGTTATCACATTTTGCATAAACTTTACTGTTAAGTGGACAGATAGCTGTATCAGTTTCACTGATATTCTTCTGCACAGTTGTGGCTTGACAGTCAGGCTCCTCTCTCCCCAACATCACCAGACGACAAGCAGGTGGATTTCTTCAGTCTGCATTCACAGGTATAGGGCTGTGTTTGCTTTGCTCACATGGAATTTAATCCGCATGTTAGATTTTTGGATTACTGCACAGTGACAGATAGTTGTAATTTCACTGTGTTTGTCTTTTTATTGGTATTCCAGCCTGCTAATGAAAACCTGAACATGGCCAAGATGAGTCTCAGCTCCTCCACATCAGGGGAGCCTGAGAAAAAAGAGGAAGACAACAATGGTAAAAACTTAGTGTTTCCCAAACATTTTACAGTAACATTAAATACAAATATGTTTAATTTGTATTTATTTAGTACAAATTAAGTGGCTCATCACAGATATGTTAAACATTTTCAGGTAATCTAGAGGAGGGTCCAAGTGTGGAGATGCTTAGTGTTTCTCCAAAAGCAAATCCAGGTTGGTTTATTTTCTTCATGTTT
>JAPZDY010000015.1:12942724-12983275 GCA_029783645.1 Ctenochaetus hawaiiensis | reverse complement strand
TCATAATTACCTGTTTACTCAGAAACTATGAACAATAGGAGATGTAACTCCACTGTCCTTCAATCTCTCTAGAACTTTCCTCCATCATAAAAAAGAAGCCAGCTGCTGCAAAGAAAACAGTATGTACTCTGATAAACAGAACACATAATTGTTAGTATGTGTGTTCACAGACTTTGCACTCACAGTGGGCTTTGTAAACTGTCTCTGCTTCTAGTTGGCCTCTAAGAAAGGAGGTCTGGGTGCTCAGAAGGTCAGCAGCAAGAGTTTCTCAGAGCTGGAGAAGAAAGCTCAAGCCGCCGACAAGCTCAGAGAGAAAGAAGAGAGCTCTGGCAAGAAGAATATTCAACCTGAGGAATCTATGTGTGTGCCTTTACCACTTTCACCTGTTTTTTATTATTTTTGATGTGGTTTGCCATTTTTTTGTGGTTTCAATTAACGTGCCTTCTTTTGTCTCAGGGCTCCATCACTGCGACTTGCCTGTAAAGACCTGGAGCAGCACAGGAAGATGGAGGAGAAGAAATTGAAGGGATTAGAGGGGAAGAAGAAAGAGCAGGCTGAGAGACTGGGCATGGGTCTAGGCATCAGGAGGTATGATGAAGAAGAGTCGTCCTGAAACTGATTAAAGAATCAGTTTTACTATCCGTGTTTCTTTCCCTCTCTAAGGCTGTTTTCCGATCTCTTTTGTAGTGGAGTGTCTCACTCTGTGACATCAGACATGCACATCATCCAGCAGGAGAATCCACACAGTGCCAAGACCACCAAACCGCGACGGTTCACTGAGGATGACGACGATGAAGGGTCCTTCAGTTCTAGGTCATTTAATTAAATTTTAGAATAAAAATTTCATTCTTTTAAATGTTTTTCAATGTACAGTGCTTATTTTAATTTTATTACTTGTATAATTGATATTATAATTGATACGTTTAATAACATAATGAGGAAGATCTTTCTTTTTTTAAGCGGTTTTCTGAATATGTTGTGAGTTAATGTCAGTATCCATTGACTGCTGTATCATACTGTATCTGATTATGTGCATAGTAGCAAAGCCCCTTGAAACTAAATTTAACTTCCTTTTCTCCAGCTATTGATTTTGCCAAATCAGTTTTCACACTTTAAGGTATACTATGTAAGAATTGGTGACATCTAGTGGTGAGATTTCATAGTGCAACCATGTACAAATGCCTCCACCCACACTTTTTAAAAGTGTAGGAAAGTCTTGAGTGTTGCATAAAAGGCCTTGTCCAGTGGCAGTGCAACATGGTGGACTCTGTGAAAGAGGACCTTCACCCTCTGTAGACATAAAGAACTCATCCTAAAGTATAAAAACACAACAATTCTTAGCTTCAGGTCATTTTACGCTTATGAAAACACAATCATGAGTATTCTGTTCCATCTCTGCCACTTAATCTTATACACTGGACCACCAGCTCAGCATTTTTCTCACCTGACATTTGTTTTATTTTAGGGTTTTGTCCCGGTTTGATGATCAAACGGAAACCTCAGATAGCTTTTCCTCCAGATGGGATGATAGAGGTGAGGGAGGCGGCTGGATGAAGGAGAGCAAAAAACCCGAGCCGGACTTTTTCTTGACCCCCAGTGTATCATCGCTGGATGACAGGTAAGCATATTGTGTGATTAAATGTAATGTTTGTCTTCTTGCTGTCATTGTAACAGAGACATTGTGACAAATTTCTATTATTTATTGCTTTTAAAAGCATGAGGTCAAAACTAGCAAAATTGAGTTTTGTTTTACACATAAAAAGAGTTTATATAACAGGTTTGTTTGTGAAAAATGGCTGTGGTAAAGTGTCAGATTAATGGTTAGAAACCGACAGCAGTACTAAACTACTGAACACATTCATCACTGTAACCTTCATGCAGTGGGTGAAACTTGTTACTGCAAGATGTCTGATGTGAAATGGAAGTGATAATGATTACTTGCAGCTGGTTTTTCAGGTTTGTGTCAGTCAGCAGGTTGAAGGTTGTCACTCATGAACTGGTCCCACATTAAACTGCACAGTACTGTAGGATTCCCCACACCTGTGCTAGATGATAGCAAAATATCTTAACTGTTTCAAATGTAATGCTTTTACTATCAGGCCCACCGCCAGAAGGAAACCAGAACCAGTTTCGGACACAGGAGAGGCTCGGATGAAGTTTGGAGACGTGAAGGCCATCTCCTCTGACATGTACTTTGGAAAGCAAGATAACTCTGAGGTACACAATGACAACATGCACACCCCCTCCCACCTGTTGTCAATACTCTTTATTCTGCGTTGTGCATGATTAGAAATCAGCTACATGATGTGTTTTTTATTGTTAACGGTCAAAATGGGTTTTGTTTTAATATCAGAACAGGAATTCTTCAATCAATCCTGGATTAAACCAGTGCTAATAATAAAAAAACACCCTGTAGACAACTGGGTGATAAATAAAAGCATGATTATTTTCTCATCAGTTTAATATCTGAGAATCCAATTACAAAAATGACTCGCAGCCATAACATGATGATTTACAAACACATTTTCTCCCACAGTGTTTTGGTCTCATGCTGTCTCAAGCTGTAACAAATGATTTTTAAAAATTAATCTCCTTTTTTGTTTTTTAGTACGAGGCAAGAACACAACTGCAAAGATTTGCTGGGAGCTCCTCGATAAGTTCAGCAGACCTTTTCGATGATCCGAAGAAACAGACCAGTAAGAGACCACCATCATCTGATTTGCCCACCAATTAAATTGGTGTTGTTGATAAATATGATTAAATGGATGAATAATTAGTTTCTTTATGTCACTTTGAGCCTCATATAGTTACATTTCTGTATTCTTATCTTAAGTTTGGTTTTTTTTTTTCTGTGCAAAGCTTGTGTTGGATTTCTCAAACTGCATACACTTTTCCATAAAAGGCTGTTTCAACCAGATGAATGCCACTTATTCATGAGGATTTAGTCATGAGTAGAATCCACAAACTGCTGTAAAAGGCTGCCTCCCCAGTACTGCCTAACAGTATTGGTATTTATTTTTACTTTAGTCGATTTGTTTACCATTTAAACTCTAAATTCATTCTTATACTGCACTTAAGTGTTTGGACCACTAATGAATTTTGATAAAAGAGAAAATTCTATATATGAGAAAAGGCCACAAATTGTCTTAACTTAGTTTGATGTTCCACTTGAAAGAAAATCAGTGCGAGTGGTTTTTTCCAAATTTACTGTTCTCTGTCTTTGTCTTATCCTCTTGTCCTTCTCTGTGTCGTCTCATGCCCACAGCGAGTTCGTACCGTCTGGCCAACGTGCTGCCCAGCGCTCCCGACATGTCGCAGCTCAAACTGGGAGTTCGCTCCGTGGCGGGGAAACTCTCCGTCATGGCCAGCGGCGTAGTCAGCTCAATTCAGGTCAGTTAAGAAAATTGTCACTCGATGCAAGAGTAGGTCTGACAAACATAAATTGAAGTTCTCATTAAACATATTTTTTTCTTTTTTTTTCTCCAGGATCACTACAGTTCCTGAGTCACGGTGCGTCTCCTCTTGGATTCAGTCCTCACTGTTTAACAGTCAGACAAGTTTCCCAGTGAGAGGCAGTCAGTCATCTGAGGAGTGAAGGAAGGAGAGAGATTGTCATGCTGCGGGCAAATCTGCTCCGTGACGGCACCGAAATGTAGCCCCAGATAACCCTGTATAATCAATATCTAGTTTTTTATTAGATAATGTATATACAAGAGTTGTTAGAGTGAAGATGATTGAAGCACAAAATTTTCAGTGCAATTATTCTCTCCTGCAGGCATCTTGAAGGGAGATCTGTGTAAAATTCTGTTATGAAGAATAATTAGTTTGCAGTTTGCTTAATTGCTTTGAGGTTTGGGGGTTTAAATATTTGAAAAAAAAAATGCTGTATGTAGCAGTCTGAGAGGGTTTGTGGTGTTAGGGAGGAGGGGGGGTTGCTCTTTTATTCCTTTAGGTGGTTAGGTCAAAAGAAACCTAAGCAGTGGAGACGACTGGTTAGCACACACTCGCTCATCACATGCATTATGTAGGGTCATATTGTGCTTTTTTTTTTGCACATTCTCACAGGTTTTAAAGTGTCCTTTCCATCCTTAAAGTGCACTTAAGTTTGCTCTTCCACAGACAGGACCAAAACCTGATAATGAGGCCTTGGGGGACCAGACACAAATATTCCTTTATTGTGTATTATTTGATTTATGTAACTGGAATTGGCCTCGTTAGCACATAAGCTTTATTATCTTGCCAATTTTTTTTGTCTTCATAAGCTTAAATCTGTAGTAAAAGATAACATGAAGCCTTAGCAGCTATCATTAAGTACATTTAATGGACACAAATTAACACTTTGGGAAATATACTGAATTGCTGATTGATAACAAGCTGCAGTGGGTTAACTGGGAACAAAGCAAAACAGCTAAGATAGCACTGAAGGTGACAAAGGACCAGAAAGTTAAAACTTTGGGTTTTTGTAAGAAATGCATGGATACCTTCAGAGGCAGACTAGCAGAAAGGAATTAATTTGAATTGAAGTAAATGACCCTGCTTGATATAGGTCACTTGCACTTTGAGTTTTTACTGTTTTTTTTCTCAATCTGTCTAAAGACTTTGTAATCAAGAATATGGTCAACAATGTTATAGACAATAGATTACTGAAATCAGAGGGGTGCCTTTTTAATGTTGTTGCTGTAGCTGCTTTCTGTTTATATTTGTGTTTACGTGTATTAGTTGACTTTTTCCCTCTTTGGTATTGAACTTGAAGGGAAACACTTTTGACTCTTCAAGGCTAAAATTTACTGATGGAGTGGGACCTTTTTTGTAGCTTTCAGGCCGGAGTAACACAAAGTTTATACACTTCAGGCTTGCAAGTTCATTTTTTTTGTTGTTATAAACTGCCACGGTCTAGGTTTTTAATCTGTTTAACTATAACAGAGCTGTAAATTTGGCAAAAAGAAGCACTACAGGTGGGGTTTAGCTTGATTTTGGATTTAAACATTAAAAAGCAATAGAAAAGCAGCTTGATATTTGTTCCATGCTTTAGGATTTAGGTAAAGTATGCCTTGATGCTAAAATTGCTACATCAGATAAAATTGTGCAGAGTCTAAGGACTAGAGATGTTGAAGCACCGATCAGGAACAGAATGATTATATTACTGAGCGACTTCTGTACTGTTTATTTCTCTCAGGAGTTTGATTTCAGTTTTTATGTATAACACATTAAAAGAAGATGGAAGAGTGAAAAATGCAGATCTTTCAATGACCAAATATTTGTTCACTCCATCTTCTCTCAATGCCTTAGTCCAAAGACCTCTGATTACACACCCTCATTCTGTAATATTGTGGAGTCCCCTTTTGCACATAATTTGTAAGAAATTGCACGTGGCAGCTTCTGCTTGAATGTACTGTATTGCAATTGAACCTTTGCCTCGAGTTGATGATACGTTCATGTTACACTTTGTAAGATTGTTTGTGTCTTAAGCTGTTTAATATTGTTGTTACATAAAAGAATAGTAGCTGGTGTAATTTGCATGGCCCTTGTAGTTAGCTGCTGACACATCCTTCATACAAGAAAGCTCAAACCCACCCATTAAAGAACAATGGAATAACAATTGTCCAGTAAAATCTGTACAGTAGGTTGATAATTGCTACATACCATGTTGTATAGGGTGTTGGATTACCGTTTATAGAAAGCTACTGATAATCAAGTTTTGACATATTTTGACACTCAAAATATAAGTGAGATTTTTTGAATCATGCAAAATAAATGGCTTGTACATAAGCTCTTTTTGGCTGGTCATTTTGTGCATGCACAAGAACAGAAAATGTGTGTTTCTCTGTTTTCAATCAATTGATGGTTTATTTTATAGGAAATAGCAAAAAAAAAGAACTCTGTTAACATTTACACAGTGCTGTGTTCAGATGTCTTGTCTTTTCCTATTAATAGTTAAAAAAATTCAATTTACAGCTTAATATAAAATCAAAAAGACAGAATACTCCTTTCCTTTTGTAAAAGGATGGTTTGGTGTATCCTTTGCTAAGGGAGATAGGAAAGGAGGCATTGAGCCACCTTTCCTTAACATTTAGACAATTCTAACAACTCTTATCATGAACTACTTCCGGATTATTTCACTCAGTTTCACCTTCCTAAGCAATAAGGACTATTCGGCGGCAGCCTGTGTCTTTTTCGCTTTAAGCCCGGCTCAATTTCTTAGGGGCTTGGAAAAAATGCTGGCAGCCGCTTACGTGGCTGGCTGAGGCGTTTAATGTACTTGTTACGCTGTCGGAAGTATAACTTTTCAGATTCAGAAGCTCATTTAAACAATCAAACTAATCGGCAAACAAGACTGAAATGTTTTTTTTTTTCAAAAGCATTTTGTCATTTATTGTTAAAATGTAATTTGAAATGCAAACTATTCATTTAAGTCTAAGTCTTGTTATAATAACACAATCAGTATTCCTAAGTCAGAAATTCAACAGCGTTTATATTTACGAGCTTGTGAGGAGAACTTGAAGGTCGCATTTTTCCAAGGAAAACGTTGAGGCAGAGGTAATGTCATTAGCAGTAAAATACTCAGCATCCTGCAGTTAATTATACTTTTTGGGGTAATTTTAGTTCCTGCATTATGCTTTTATCTGTGAAAAAAGTATTTTATTTTGCTCGGCAACGTAACGAATAGCTGGTTGGACATTTTTTTTTACCGTTAGGCCTGTTGAATTCCTTCATAGTAAAAGTTACCGACAGTGAGCTAAAATGCCAACTGAAGTCAAACAGAGGAAGAAGTCGCAAAAACAAAGTGATGAAGTGTCCGAAGCGTCGTCGACAAACGGCAAAGATGAAGCGCAAAAAGTGAAGACGGAAGTTAGAAACAACGCAGGTTCACATAAAACGTCTTCGTGTTTGGATGTTAGAAGTGTGATGTGTTTACTGTCGCTTGCAGCATGCGGAGCCCTGAGCTGGTAAGTCTACAAACCTGATGTTTTTTAAATTTATCGAGAGAATTTTTTGCCTCAGGGGTCCTTTGCTGAAGTTTCTGTGTTGTTCTGGGTTTCAGGGTGGTGCTACAGCAGAATGAGAGGTTTTCCGAAATTGAAGAAAAGTACAATCTGCTGCATGGAAAGACTGCAAGTCTGTTCGTCATGGAGGAAGAAGTCCTGAAGGTTTCCAAAAAGGTGCGTTTGGTGTACAGGGGAACAGCTGGTTTGAGGGATGGGGGCTTTAAAGGGTCAATTCAACCAAATTACAGAAGAACAAAAACAAACTTCAATCAAAGTATCTAATCCTGCAGATTTTTTTTGTTTTATCTGCCAAGGTCTTAAATATTTAGTGTTTGGGACCTCAGTACAATGGAGAGGGTGAATAAGATGTGAAACTTGGGTGAAATGATGCTTAAGGTTGTGTAAAAATATGATCCTTTCTTAGTTTGTTTTCACAGTTGCAAGTAGATTTTGCACAGCTAGAGTAGATTATAGATCAAACTAGTGTAACAAAGAAGAAAACAAGTAATTGGTTGGACTTGAGAACTCCCACAGAAACAGCCCTCCTGTTTTGTGTTGCGGCTGCAGCTTGCCGCCTCTGACGACGACCTACAGGAGGCGCTCTCCGCTGTCTCCCTGGCGACACGTCTCAAGCAGGACATCTCCACCCTCCATGCTGCTGTCATGGCGATGCAGGCTGACGAGAACTCCGCCTCCCGCGACCTGCAGACAGTCAACGCCCACTTCCTCAACGTGACAGAGACGTGGCAGGAGCGTCTGGCCGCCATCGACTCTGACCTGGCTGCCCTCAAGGCTGAGTCCCGGGAAGCCCACGCAGGAGCCACTGAGCGGGTCAACGAGGCAGAACGGAGGGCCCGGACTCTGGCGGAAAGGTTGGAGGAGCTGGAGGACAGCACAAAGAGGAACGCCCGAGCCATGGAGCGCACAGAGGAGGACGACACCAACCGAGCACAGGCTCAGCTGGACTGGAACACCAAGCAGATCCACAACCTGGAGCAGCAGATCAGCAGCCTGAGCAAGAGGGAGGCTGAACTCAGCTCTCAGCTCCAGGAGCACATTCCCAAAGCGCAGGAGTGTGAGGAGCATCTTCCCGAGGTGGAGGAGGCGGTGCGCTCCATCCTGAGGTTGGGAGTAGATCTGAACGGGGCGGAGAAACGTCTGGAGGAGGTGACGTTACAGGTGTTTGGGACTGAGGACAGCATGCTGAAGGCACTTAACGAAATCCTGGAGATGCGACAGGAGCTGGACACCCTGCAGGCTCAAAACAGCATCCTCAAGATGAAGAATGAGTTGTCTGTTGTTAAAGAGGCGGTCCGTGAACTCACCATGGTGTTGAGGGAAAACAGGGTGGACAGCCAAAAAGACTCTGACGCTCTGGAGGAGGAGGAGGAGGTTGAGGAGGAGGAAGCATGGATGGATGAGGAGGAGGAGGAAGCATGGGAAAAAGATGACAAAGACGAGGAAACTCAACCTTTTTACAATGACCTCACTGAGTGATGTCATTGTTTTGAGTCTTCAAGGGAAAAGAAGTGGCCTCGTCTTCCTGTTTACTGACAAAGGCTGTACAAGTTCAGTGTCATTGTTCCTTTAATTATCGTACCAAACATGCTCCACTGCTCTCACCCAGTTGTTTGCACTGATAGTTATATAACAATATCTGCAGCAGCCTTTTAAAATGTTACTACTTAGCTAGATGGTTTATAAGTTACAAATTAGATTGACAGTAAACATGTGTCAGCTTTTCTGACAAGTAATTAGTCATCAAAAGCAAAAGTTCCCAACATATCTTGTTTTAGCTCTTTAAATTTTGCAGATTTGCTGATTTGTTTTTGTTTGTTTTTGTTACTACTTGTAATAGTAAACCGAGTATTTTCAGCTGTTTGCTGTTTGAGGAAGGACAAGCTGTTAAAATGCCTTAACTTTTATGTAAGGACACTATGATGGACATTTTATAGACCGAACAATACACTGATTAATGAAGAATTCGTTATGAAAACAATGATTCTAGCTGCCCTGAACTTCCTGTTACATCCCGGTGTCTGCTGCCTTTGATTTGGTACAGAAAAACTTTTGTAAATGTTCGAAAATATCTTCATGTTTTTGATAACCATCACATTTCATCTGTAAGAAGCATTGCAATTGTTTCATCACTGAGATTATTTAATAAAATCACATTTTTTTATTAAAAGAAATCTTTTTTTTTTGTACATATATTTAATCCTCTTGTGTTCTGAGGCACTAGTTTCTCTCCTGCATTTTTTATAGTGGGCAACAATTTAAAATGGTGTTTTGTATGATTGCTTTAATTATTTTTCACCTCCTGAACTCACAAACATACAGCAGTTGTGTCTATCAATTCATGTGCTGTTTGTCCTGTTTCAGTGTGAGAGCATCCAGCCGATGCTGGAGAGTTTCGGGGGTCAGCGGGGGGCTCTGCAGCCTCAGCTGGAGGGCTTTGAGCGGGATGTGAGCCGGCTGAAGGAGTGGGCTCCTGGACTGACTGAAAAACGAGCTCAGCTTCAGTCCAGCCTGAGTGCACTGAGAGAGGCTGTGGGGCAGATCGAAGAACGCACCTCAGCCATCACTAAGGACTTTGCCAATAAGGTAAATCAGATTATGGGGACGTTATGTTCTCTTCTCGGTGCCACTTATGAGACAGTTTTTCTGTAAACCCCCTGTAGGTGGCATCGGTGAGGACAGATGTGCGCAGGATGGATGGCCTGAAGTCTGAGCTGGACTCTCTGCTGACTCAGGTGGGGGAGCTGGAGGAGAAGACCACTCAGGTGGAGCACAGCATGGTCAAACGCATCGGGGACGTGTTGGCCGGCAGCATAGACCGAGTCTCAAACCTCCGCGCCACATCCGAACGCAACAGTCAAGCCATAGAGCAGCTGCGCAGACGCATCCCTGAACTCACCACTGCTGACAAAAAAATTTCCGAGCAGCTGATGGAGCTGGAGAGCGGCAGAGCTCGTCTGATAAGAACGGTGACCTTCGCTGGTGACCTTAAACCAAAAGTTGCTGCCATTAAGAGGGACTTTGGGGCGTTTGAGCCACAGCTGTCGGACCTGACTTTCCGGATAGGAAGACTAGCAGAGGATCTCACTAAGAGAGAGCAGGAGATCGCTGAGCTTAGACAGACATTAGCAAACCTCACTGCAGTAGAGGGAGATTTAAGTGTAACCACTAAACAGGTAAATGAAATAGCTGATTTATCTGATGTTGGAGAGATGCACAAACCAACATGAGCAACATGGAGACGGATCAACATCTTGTTTGCTCTGCAATCACATCTGGTGAACTGTCAAACTACTGCTTGAAATAAACCTTTTTATGACAAATTAAATAAATATTAAACTTTTTTGAACACTTTCTCATGACTGAACAGCCTCTGAGAGCAAAGCTGGTGAACCAAATGAGCGGATATCGTATGGCAGCTGGTTTGTCAACATTTCTAAAAAATTGTGACGAGTCTTTCAAGCTTACAGATGATGATTGTTTCCTTTGTTGGCTCCTATACATGCAGAAGGGTGGTATAGATCCTTTCCTCTCTACACATTGGCGAGAAAGCCAATAAAATTATTTCCTAAAATATGAAAATATGTCTCTAAAGTTGGTTTGTGTAACATTTTAGCACCACATTTTAGCGCCCTTTAGCAAAAACAGATCACTGTGACAGATTCTGAAGTGCATGTGCAACTGCAACCTCAGGTGTTTAACAAGGAAGCATATATCAGCAGATCACCTGGAGCGGAAAAATTACATGTAATCTGTCAGATGACAGTTTAACAACACCTGGTAGTCGGTCTTTTTTTTGTTGTTGTTTTGTGATTTTGCACATTTAATTTGTCTTGTGGTGCCTCATGTTGGACATTAATTCATTTTTAATTATTTGTTGTATTCAGTTGTAGAAAAATAAGAATTATGTAATTGATATGGAATAATGTCACAGTTAAGGCAATTAAATCAAAGCAATATACCATCACTAATTCCAAGAAACACATCTTCACAATTTAAGTTCAACAAGAGTTTTTATTCTTGTAAAAAAAACCAATAACGTAGTGAGTAAACAAGGATGCGCTCAAAAGGAGCTTATTATTGCATTTGGTTGGTTTAAAAAAAACAGCATTGGCACAACAAAAATGAACAAAATATTAGAAAAAAACAAACTACAGTGCAGAATGAATGTGGATATGAATTCACAGATCAACAGTCCAGCTTTGTCTCTCTATCCTGACCAGTTTCCCTCACATTTGCTACCTTTCTACTAAAAATGTGCGACATTGTGACATCAACCATCAAGTTTGAAAAATAATTCTTCATGAAAACAGGAAAAGTGGGCTATGGTCACCATCTGGGAATCTTTATTGTTCATGTTTTGGTATCCTGATGTCACACTCCTAACTTCAAATCCCTACTTTACCTTCTTGTTGTTGGCTTTGGATAAGCCAGCCAGTGTTCGTGTGGTCTCCTGCAGAGCAGCCTGAAGAGTAGCAATCGCCTGATCGTGGCCCTCTAGTTTGGCTGCTTTGGCTTCCAAACCGGCTACCATGCTTTTTAAGCTCTGCAGCTGCTCTGGTTTCACGCTGCTGCTGCCCTCAAGAGCAGTGAGCCTCTCCTCCAAGTCCTTCACCTGCTGACCCAGGCTGGAGTCCTCTGAGGCAGGCTTTTCCGTGTTGGACTGGAGCTCCCCCACACTGCTTTTCAGTGCTTCAATCTCCTGCTCCAAGCCAGTTTTGGCTTCCTCCACAGCCTGCCTTTGTGCAGCCACAGTGCTCTCATAGCTGTCGAACTTTGTGAGCAGCGACTCAACTTTGTTGGTGATGGCCGACACTGATGCCGACAGTGAGTCTCCACCCTCCTCTGAGGCTTTCACTCTGGCTTCCAGGTCCTCTGATTGTCTCTTGACCTGAGCCACAGCTTCATTCGTCTGCCTTTCCACGTTACGGACAGCATTAGCCGCCTGCTCCATGCTGCTCTCTAGTGTCTCACATTTTTCAGTCAGACCTTGGACGCCAGCTTCAGCTGCCGACAGCGACTGCCTCAGACTCCCAACGGTCTCTTGCACTACTGACCTCACTGTTTCAACTTCTTGAGACAGCGAGGCAACTTCCTGGTTACGGGTCTGGAGCTCTGCCCTCACAGCACCTATCTGCTCCCTGAGTGAGGTGGCTGAGGTCTCAGAATCCTGTTTGGTTGTTTTGATTTCAGCTACGACATCAGCAATGGCAGAGAGCTCCTGTTTGATCAGGGCAGGGTCCTCCATGTCGCCCAGGCGGGACTTGAGATCAGCCAGCTGGCTCTGCGCCTCGCCCTGGGCTTCGGTGAACTCTGCCACGCTGGCCTTGATGGACTGACTCACCTCAGCCAGACGCTCCTCCACAGTCTTTTCCAGAGAAGAGAAATCCCTCTCTCGGGCCTCTTTCACCTCGCTGATGCCATCTGAAAGATCCCTAAGTAGGTCATTCTGAAGCTTCTGAAGAGCCTCCTCCACCCTTCTTGTCTCCACCTCGCCCCTCTTCATGCGGCTAATGGCGCCCTCCAGCTCCACCCGTGTGATGCCCAGTGATGACTCCAGCCCGTCCACAATGCTCCTCAAAGACTCCACCTTCACAACAAGGGAAACATACGATATTTTTATTAATTTTAAGGCAATATGGGACAAGATTTATATATCATGATGCATTTGTCCTGTCTTGTGAAACAATGCATCTCCAAAACTTTTCAAGGGCTGAGAAACACAGCCTGCAGCTTTTGACATGCATTTTTCTGATGGTCCTATAGATTTTTAGAATAGTTAGAAATTTGGAGAATTCTTAGATCCTATTTTAATCACAAAACTCAAAGTAAACAAACTGGAGGTATGTGGTTTTCCCTGAACAGTGCTGTTTTATATAGACAGTTTGCATAATTTTGCTCATATATTTGCTGCACTTTCATTAAGAGCAATATATAAAAGTATATGGGCAAATGGCACTGTTAAGAAAAGTATGGAAGTCCATTTTTGTCATTAGGAATAGCTTGACAAAGACTTTAGAGGTTAACCTAAAGTTTTTTTTCACATTTGATTAGATTACTAGTGTACAATGGGTAAAAAAAAAAACTTTTGAGCTGTGCTTGGACAGTTCTATGGCTCTGCTCATAAAGTAAAAATATTTGATATATAATTAGTGTTCACATTCTGGGAAACGGAAAAGGTGGTGCGGGGAAACCAATAAAAACATGATTTTATCTGGCTGTGGTTTAAATAATTGATTACTAATCATTCCCCAGCATTGCTAGGTGAACTTACACACAAAGTAAATTAAAGCAATACACCCATCTAACCTGTAAATCTGCATGAGTAAAGATGAGTCACAATATAACTATACACAACATCCTCAATACAGTTTTGACCTGTGATACATGATGATACACGATGCACTTGATAGTCAGGAAGATCAACACAATAATGGGCAAAGAATGAATGAAATAGGATATGGCCTCAATTATGTAAGTCAAGATGCTTTGGCTTGCTTGTAACACTGGAAAAGAGAATGATGAGCAGACATTGATACTTAAGTTATTTTAGTTCATGTACTTTATTTAAAGAAGTGTGAACTAATAAATTTTCTGCCATTTGCAGCTCAAGATGTTGCTCTCAAACAAAAGAAAACAAAAAAGAAGAAAAGTCATGTAAAAAATTAATCATTTTCACCAGCTCTGAACCTTTTGTTTTTACTTATTTGACCTCTGCTCAATGAAAAAGTGTAAAAACCAAATCCACCTATGTGGTTCACCAAACCCACCCAACCCCCACCAGTACATACAGTACAACTATACGGACGGTTATATAAGTAAACAAAAGTCATCTCTAATAAAAACACTGAAATATGCATGACTCATGTGTTGTTCTGAGAAAAATTTAGTAACTTCCGCAAAGGTCTTTTTACGCTGCTTCTCCCCATTGATTCAGGGATTTTTCTGCCTACCTGTTGAACGACGCTCTCCATTTTTGTGCCCAGCTCTGCGCTCTGCCGTGCGCTCTCCTCCTGCCTGGCGTTTGTCTGGCGGATTTCTTCCACAACTTGCTGTAAATGAAAAGCAGCAAAGCCTGCAGCGCCTATCAACGCGATATAAAACACTGTTGTTGCAACGAGCCCGAGGCAGCTCCCTGACCGTGGCCCCTGAGGTCCGGGGCCACTCACACCGTTGCTTGTGGTCTTTTGGCTTTTTTTCGACGCATCATCTTGGCTGGATGCGGTGCTCTTCTCGCTCGAGTTGTTCTTGTGTCGGTTTTTCGCAGTCATCTTTCAATTAGAGCTCGCTGAGATTATATGTGTGTGTGTGATGTGAAGGAGTGGAGTGACTGCTGCTGGTTTTTGCAATCGTGGATGGAGATTGTTTCCAGTCCAGGCCCACAAGCTGGACCAGCAGCGTATCAGTGAGCGCGTCGTGTCTTTCCACGGGGCTTTTTGCGTTGAGGTATGCGGATGGGGGCTGTCCCATGCTCAGCCCCAGGCTCTGTATGGGTCCAGTCGAATGACATGTAAGAGCAGGAAACAATGAATGATTTCTACTGTACTCGGAGTGACGATGTTTTCCTTTTACACTGAAAACTACAGTATGTTTGCAACCCACTCAAAGACGAGTGAGGTTCCTGCCGAGGCATCATTCTGCTGCAACAACTGCGTTATTTCTCCAAAAGACTGTTTAAGAAACTTTAGTGACTATTTAAATGTTCCCCCGTGAAAGGAGCGTTGGGTAGCCCTTTTCATTTTAAATGGGCTAACTTGGACAGAGAAGATATATTGACAAATGATGCATCATTTAGTTCAAGCAAACGAACACCTTGGTCTACCTAAAATATTATAAAGTGATGTTTTTGTTTTACATGAAACCGCTTACAATGCATCTTTCATTACTGTGACACATGTTCATAAAAGCTATTATAATTTTAGAGTCTGATGCAAACTTTCTGCAAGCGGTTGCTTGAGCCGGACAGTGCAGGGAGGGGCTGTTTCTCCCCCTAGTTTGCTCCTCCTTTCATACGTGGCAACTGAAGTCTTGCTGCAGGCTGCTTGTAAATCCCACAGTTGCAGAGAAACACATCACACACATCAGCTGAAGTCACAGTTTCTGTTTCCATGGACGAAGAAGTAAAAAGAGACACAATCCGAGTCGTTTCACCTCTTTAAATCGATTTCAAATGTAACTGAGTTATAATCATGATCGTAAAAAATGAACACAATGTTATATTATATTAAAATTTATTTGTTTGAGTTTATAGTCAGTCAAGGTATTATTAATAAATAAATTCCTGCTTGAATAAAGTCATTTCTGCAACACTCATAAAAAGAAAAAACGCTTGCATGCTGAAATTCTTATTTACTTTGCATTTGGTATATAGAGTTAAATAAAAACCTTTTTTTCTTCAAAAGGAGCAAAGCATGTCACTTTAGCGGCATCATTGTTTTAAACGCTAGATGTCACCAAAGGAGCGTTTTATTTTCAAATAATTGCAAAGAAGATTCCCCCCCCGAAGTACGGAAAAACGTAGGCTATACCTATTCAAATGATGATTCACACTGTATCCTAACTCAGTGTATATTCAATTTGTTCAGTGTATCTAAACAGAAGCTTAGGAAAGACGTGAAGTCAGTAAAAATTGGTTTTCGAAGTGTAATGAATTTCGAACTGATAATGAAAAAATAACTTTAATGACAAACAGTCTACAGCTAAACATTTAATTTAATTCAGAGAAACACAAAATAACCAAATCCATGTGAGTTTGGTATCTTATTGTCAAGATCATACCAAAAGGTTTGACTGACGTTACGCTTACAAAATCTAAAAAATATTGTTTCAGTTGTCGTTGCCAAATAAAAAAAAACATTTAACCTACACAGAACAAAACTGAACTGATTTATTAAAATCTACAATATTTTCGCATCCTACTTGAAACTAAAAGTGTCCAGGGTAATAACGATGCTTCGACCCGTAGCATATTTGTACGTAATCATTCTAGTATCTCCATTATTATGAATACAATACTTTATCTCATCTCTTGATTGAAGTTGACAGGTTTCCTAGCTGACATTGAATGCATCATGACGCCCCGCCCAGACGCCGTGACAACAGACGCTCTTCCTCCGACGCGCTATCCAGGTGTTCGGTGTATGATATTGCAGAGATCTGGACCGTTTTGGAGCGTTATCAGTATATCAGTATGAAATGGCCTAACATGATACGCTTTGTCTCCGAGCTCGGCTGTCGCTCGGACTCGTGAAATGCCGTCTTTTCGCCTTCACTCCCTCATCTTTCAGAGAATGAAGCGGGAACACAGTTGAAATGAAGACTGACACGGGGATGAGAATTTGAGCCGTGTGTTTTTAAACGTTACCTCGAGTTGGAAAAACTAGCGGTCAGGCTAGCCCGCTAGCTTGGCAGCTCAGACACCCGGCGGCGGCGGCGGCTCCTCGTATATCGGATTTGTGCGGCCATGGCTGGACTCATCAAGAAGCAGATCCTGAAGCATCTCTCCAGGTCAGTCCTCTACGGCGGTTAGTCTAACGTTCCAGGGAAGAGAGAGAAAGAAACGAAGGAGGGACTCAACTGTCAGACAGACATTAGCTAGCTATCACTAAAATGTTAGTTTTAACGGTACAAAGGAGATGAAAACAATGTATAATATTTGCTCGACATTGATGGGAATGATTACTCTTGTAGTTAAGCAAGTTAGCTGACATTGCTGTTGTCTGTCAGACTGTCAGTTGCGTTTTCGGTTGACGTTACCCCCGCTGACCTGAGACGTGGCTAGTCAGCTATCTTGCTAACATGGAGTTAGCTAGTCAAGGGCTAATCCTTGAACATTTGCTTTAGCAGGTTGAACCAGTCGAGTGGCTGGGTCAGATTGTTAAAATACACAATCTCAGCCTTCCCCTGTGGGCAAACTGTCCTTCAGTCACACGTTACTAATAAACACTCGACACATAAATCAAAACACTGTGAGATAAGATAGTCTCGAGTTTGACGTGCAGTAAATATTAGATAATTGTGAAAACAGCGCAGGTTTTGCGCCCAGGCGCAAGAGCATTTCAGTGGGGTGCAGGTTTGTTCACGGGTTTAAGCCCTGATTATCTGGTCTTTTCACCTCCATGCCTCTTTATCGGACACCACGCGTAGTTCACATTGCCCCTTAACTCAAAGCTGAAGGGGAGATCTGATATGCTGTCAGCTTAATCAAACATGTTAGACAACGTTTAGTGGCACCCATAACTATCCTATTATGTACCTAAAGATCAGTAAATGAAATATTGGTTCAGGATCTGTTTAATAGCGCCAACACTTGCTGTGTAAGGCCTCATTAATTTTTTTAATGCTTTGCTATTGGTCAGAGTTCAGTTCCACCCGCTTTCCATCTATTATTTATTATTTTCCACCGTCTCTCAAGGGACTTTCAATGGACAACTTCCTTGTTTTGTTTCAGGGGGAGAGCTTAAGTCCCACAAATAACATGCTACTGACATAAAACACAACACATTCACACCACCAAACAGTAGAGTTTATTGAATAAGAATTACAGTGGCAGTTTACTAAGAGTAAAAGTGGAGTATAAAAAAATGACAGCTGGCACATAAATAATGCAGGTTAAGTCTCATTAGTATGCAGGTGGACTGGTTTTTGCTCCTTAAAAGAAAAAAGGACAAGGTGAATCTGCCTAGGGAGTAATGTCTTTGTAATGACGGAGTTATTAGTCACCCACTGGTTAATATCTCAACTGCGATTAGGATTGCTTTGTCCGTCTTACTCATACCGCAGCCAAGATTTTCATTGTCTGCAACACGCAGCCTGTGAGTGGCGTGCCCTTCACTGTCCTAGTGCTCTAGTTATGCATGTTTGTGTTGAGGCAAGTGTTTCTGCCGATGACTGTGCATGCCCTCAGCAGCATTAGCATCAACATCGACAGGAAATGACTTGAAGTGTTGTGATGTCATCTGTCTTTGGGCTTGTCATCTGATCTTCCTTGTCCTACCCTGATAGGTTGCGGCGGATGCTGACCTGCCCAACAGTCAGCCAATCCTGCTTCGTTCGGTGTAGTGATGTCATGGTTAAGTGCTGGTGTCAGAATGCCAAATCAGCATCACCATATATATATGGCTGCAAATACAGTAGACTATTATTATGCATGCTTGGGTGATTTAGCTCCAGCCTGGGCTAGATTTTTTATCTCCTTGCTGTCTTGTACTGCTTCATCAGCATCAGCCAGAAATAGTTTGCACTGTTAGCCGGAATATTCCTACACACTTTATGTGTTTATACAGCCACAGGTTATGTTGTGGGTGTCAACATGTCAGCTCAGCCTCCATGCTGAACAGCTGCAGAGGACACATGTCTGTAAGATACCGTCTGTGACCGGGACGAGTCTGCGAGAGTTAGGCGGCACCACATCTTTACAGTTCATTGACTCAGAAGCCTGCAATGGCTGTCCCCCCTCTGGCCAAGACAAGTGCATTGAGGCATGCATGACATATTAAAGTAGATGAGAGGGCCTGAACAGTGTGAGTCGTTAGAAAAAGTTGGAGTTTTTTTGTGACTTGTATTGTGCAAGGATGAGTTTGTTAATGTTAAGTGACACAACTGAGTCATTGTGCATTGTTCTGTGTTTTTTTTCCTGATTTAAGAGTGTATTGATGAAGTGTATTCACAGTGAGTTGAGCTCAGGTGGCCCCTGGGGGTGACTAGATGACAAGGTGTGTGTTTGTCTGCATTACAGACGGGTTTAGATTATCGACTGGACCCCTGGCCCACCGCCAGACAGTGCAAGATCATTTTACACACACACATACACACACACACTCACACAGATGTATGATAAAATAGATTAATACAATTACACATGCTTGGTTACATTCTGTCTGCTTTGTTCCCCCAAAAGAGAGACTTCTTCTTACTTTCTCAGGGAGGGAAGGGTCAGACTCAGCTGGCAGAGCAGAAGCTTTGAGTCGATAATTATTCTGACTCAGGAGCTTAAATACAGCTTTTCTATTTAAAGAATGAGAATCAAACTTTGTATGAATGGCTGCTCACACTCTTGTGACCGAGAGAATACATTCCCAAATGGAGCTCTGTAGAGAAAAGGAGACTTGTAATATCTTATTTTCCTCCCTTTTTACCAACCTGTTTTTATTCCTTCCTAATATATTTACCTTTTACATTCCTTTGGAAGTCTGATTTTGCAAATGTTTCAGTTTTTTTGGTCTATCACTTGTTTATTTCAGCTCGAAATGCATCAGTAGAGTGTCTTTTATTTTCAGCAGTATGGAAACAACTCATTATGCAGATTGTCTGCAGTGTTTTACTTAATGTCTGGAAGCATCAGTCATACCTAAAAGCCACCAAAAGTGATGTCACAGGAGTTTTTTTTTGTTTAAAATTAACCAAAAATTCCATGCACTCGCTCTAACTCACCTCATGTATGGAGTTTGGGTCCTCAGATGATGCCATGTGCTTTCCATACCAAACTGATTACAGAGTAAATGGTTGCTTATTGGTATCATGAGACCACAGATCAGCATAATTCAGAGCCTTGGTCACAGGGAAATGTAGATATTTTGAGTGATACAGGGATATATTGTTTGATATGCATAAGGGAAAGCTGTAAATAGACTAACTTGCACAGAGCGGGGCCCTAAGTAAAAGACGATCACTCTCCTCAGATGGGATGAGTTCATGACCTGGGAGATTAGCCTTATAGTCAGACTGGTATGCAAAGTCTATTTTGGATTTAAGTCTGGATGTTTACGCTCCTCTTGTTTTTTAGGGTTTAATGTTGAACAAATAACATATATGTTTAATACTCAGTCTTTATCCTGTAAGTGGTGCTTTAGTATTTTTATTTGATGTAATGAAGACGATTCATTGGTTGGGGAAATCCAAGACCTCTAACTTATCCCACAAGATTCTCAGTTATATTTTCAGTCAGTAAACAGGAGACTAGTTAGTTCAGGGAACCATTTTGAACTCTGGGTCAGCTGCGGTTGAGCATAAGGGATTGTAACACTGATATTACGAACATGTTTCATTGTGTGCACATGTAACTCTGTCACTTATTCATCAGTGGAGCTTTAGTGCCCATCGGGGTTAGAGATCGGCCCATTTCTGCTGTTGTGTTTATCATCATGAGCCTCTTTAGGCCTGACTCTTTCCATCCTGCAGTAGCTGTGTAATGATGCACCACAGTGATAAACTCCACTAGCACCAGTGTTATCACTCACTGCTGGTGGGACGGCTATTATGGCATGAGTCATGACTGAATGCCTGGCTGTGGGTGTCTCATCAGTGTGTAGCTGTGAAATAGGCGTGTGTGTGTGTGTTTTTAAATGTTTGTGTGGGTCATGGTATCCTCTGCTGCAGTATAACCAGGATCTTGGATTGTTTTCTGCTTCATGCTGACCTTTTCTCTGTCTCCACGGGGTCATGAATATTCCAGGACTCCAGGGCCCTCCCTGCCAATATAAACTCACTTCACTTTGACAGGTTGCCTGGGAGTTGTTGAATTGTAGTGCTTTCGATGTGCGTGGAGGAGTTTTGTAGAGTTTTTGAGTATGTGTAGGGCTGTAAGTTGTGTGTGTCCTTTTACATGGGCCAGTATGTAGGCTAGAAGTAATTCATCTGATCCCTCATAGCGATAACTTAAAGATGATTCAGTCTTTTTTGGGGACAGTATCATTACTGGCTGGTCAGAAATGATCAATATTGTAGCACTGAACAAGGGTATAAATTCCATGAAGTAGAAACTTTTAGTTTAATTTGTTTTGGGTCAATGAAATCAATCATTAGCAGCACTCCCTTACTATCCTGCAGCTCAAAACTTAGTAAGCTCATCAAAGTCACCTTTTTTTGTTGTCATTGTAGGTTGTTGGTGCCAAATGCAGTCTAAAAGGAAGACTGCTGACACTACTTCTGGCTGGAAAAAGCTCCGTGTAGGTGTTTAGGGTTAAAACAAATACAGCATATTCCTCGAAAAGATGCTAGAATTGAACATTGTTCAAAATGAGACAGCAAAGGACAGGGCTGAGAGAAGGAGAAGTTTTTGTCTTTGCAAATACAACACTATCACAAAGTGTCAGGTCTTTGTCAGTGATGTCATTTCACTTGGGTTTTGTGCTTTTATAATGTAACTATTCGCATTATTTATGTCAAGATGTCATCATTATGAAAAGCATGATAACAAGTTTCATCATAATGTTTTACAAACTTTTTAGCATTTGCCTTTTTTGGTCAAAACTCCTTTGACTGCCTCTGCATTATCACCAACCCTCACTTTGAAGACAAAACCAACACACTTAACATTTGGTAAGCTTTTATTAAATCACTTATTTCAGATAGTTTTGCAGACATCTAACAATAAAAGTACTAAAAGTTTGCCAGTTAAGACACCTGGACCGTGTTATGCACTGAAAAACAGTCAGAATGTGTTTTTCTTCTCCATCTTTAGTCAAGCTTTGACGTCAACACAAGATTCTTAGAGATAATATCATTTCTTGTTAATATTAGCTGATGATGTGAGATTATGCCAACAGGTAATGAAAACAAGTTTATGCATGTTGTTTTTAGGTCAGGTCGTTTTAAGGTTTACAGTTAATTTACCAGCACACCCACACTGCAGGCACACCGCCTGTAAACACTGCAGTGCTGCTGTCCTCGAACAGAATGAAGAAATACAGCAACATATGATCTCTGACAAGGCAATAAAAATTAATTTTTAAAAACAATAATATAACATTTAATACCATGCCATGAACTTGCAACAAATGACCACCATCATGTTTATGAAATTCTTAATTATTCACAGCATGATGACAATGTTTTCATTAGTAAATAATTGCCTGAAAAGGTCATTTCATTTCTTTGATTATTTGGATTGCTTTAGTGTGTCGCATGTATCTTTTAAGCTATAGCGGCTGTTTCTGTTTTTATTTTTCAAACTAATGTAAAGTGGCTTCATTTTCATTTAGAGAAACAGACTTTACTGAGGAGAAGAGTCTAACTTTTTTTTTATAACACCAGACTTATTACACTCATCACACTGTACCCCATCACACTGAATGGGCTAGTGAGGGATTTAGAGGCCTGTTTAAATGTCACATTCTTCGTTTGTGTTGTTGTTGTTAAGCCAAGCCTGCTGCTTGGTCAAATGAGCATTGGCAGGAAAGAATGTGGTAACATCCCAGATAATTTCTTGTCGTCCTTTGGAGAATCAGATTCCTAAAACCAACGTGACTGCCCTGAGAATACCTCCTGTCTTTCTTCCTTTTATAAATTCAGGTTCCAGTGTCTCTTTTTTTGTGTATCCCTTTATTTCTTCCTCTCTTGTTACGTTGCCTCAGTGTTAGTTGCTAAAAACAAGCCTGTTGTCCGTCTGAGTCACTCTGGACATCTTCCCTCAGGCTCCTCTCTTTCTGGCACTGATGTCATCAGGCTGCGCCACAAATCCACTGTTAGAGCAGGAAAAAGCTGGGAGTCTCCCTGTTTCCATTTACATCAGCATAAATGATGGTGGATTTCAGTTTGCTTTCAGTCTTCTGTGGTTAAGGGAAAATTAGAAAGATCAGCCTGCTGTTGAAGACATTTTTAGGTTTAGCTGAATCGAACACAAAAAAATCTAGAAAGTTATGGTAAGCAAAAAAAAGAAGGTTTGAGCAGATCTGTTGTGTAGGACTAGGTGTTGATATCCCCTAATACATACATGCTTGAGGCACCAATGAGACTGTGAGAAGATCAGTTGAGCAATTTGAGCAGCAACAAATCAAAGCTATTGTTTATTCAATCGTGATTCTTTTATAGTCCTTATCTACAGTTTATATTTCCTCCTTAGCAAAAACCACAGTACACAAATAACTTGTAAAAGAAAAAACTTCTACAGAGGAACATGGGGGTGGATTTTATTGCTTAGAAGTTGATTTTATGTTTGACAGGCAGATAGGCTCCTTTCCAGCCAGTAGCTTGTCCTATGCTCTGTTATCCTGAATTTGGTCCAGTGAGCTCAGACCATGTTGACTGGAATAATGACTGATGAAGCAAAAGGGAAAGATTAAAGTGTGTGTTAACTTAATGCTATCTGCTGCTCACTGTTTTATTTCCTTTGGAACGAGCAAGTTCTGTCTATATGTTTTACTTAGTTTATTTAGCTTTGGTAACCCTGATATTAGCCACCTGATGAACAGAATATCATTTGATTAAAGTATTGGTTTATTTATGACTTTGGAAGAAGGGGAGAGGAAGCAGGAGGTGGCCCAGGTGAGACAGAGAAGCCGGATAAGGAGTGAGAGGGCGAGTGAATTTAGCTGGCTAACTGGTTGATACTTGATCAGCAGCAGGGATGAATATTTCACTTGGTCACAAGGCTGAGACGGTCCAGCAGCAACATTTATCTCTCAGTGTGTTTTTTTGTCTGAGTATGCGTTTGCCTGTGTAAATTCGTATGCACATAATGTAATTCGTGTTCTGTTGATGAGAGTGTGTTATTTTGTCTTGTTCCGCTGTGCCAAGTATCTGTTTATGTCTGCTGCTGCCGCTGAATAATTTACAGGGATGTTGAATGAGGGAAGAATCTGACGCTGCCAAGAGAAGGTGTTGAGTGGAAAGACGCAGGAATTTGACTAACTGAATCATTTACAACGTGGGCAGCTGAATCACAAAGCATTGCTCATTGGACAAAGATTTTTTTTTTTTGCACAGCAGATACCGAACCTAAGTGTGCCTTGCTACGTCTCCACATAGCCTTCCTACAGTGAAGACTCAGACCATTAGAACAAAAAACCTTTTGTCTCACTGTGAATATCCAGTTACTGAACGGCTCCATAACCCTCACCACTTTTTGATAGCTGAGAATGCAAATGATCTCCTCGCAGCACCCATAACTTAATTCCAACAATAGCATTTGATATTATGAACCAAACTGAGCATTAGAGACCATATTTAACTCATCAGATATGAGTCAAGACAAATAAATAACATTTTTGTAGGATTAGGGTTAAAAAAAAGAGTATTAGCCATTGGATAACATTTAAAGGATGAGATCTGGAGCACAATGTTAAAGTAAGAGCCTTTAACCTTATTAAAATCACTATTACAGTGTGCCCCAGATCTCATCTCTCCAGATCTGCCCCAGTAGTTTGTGAAGACGGCAGTTTGAGCTTTAAGGTGGTTCATGTACACAGACTTGTAATTCAAAAATAAGGATTATTTTGGTATAAGTGTCAAACATCAGGTTGCATTGCCAGCGATAATAAAAAAGTTTAAAGGACACCCAGCGTTGTTGTGGTTTTACGAGTACACACATTCCTCACGTGTATATCTAAGTTGTTAGGGCAGTAAAGTAATAAACCTTTTGTTTTATATCTTGATGTTACTGTAATGATTATTAAGTGGCCCTGTCAGGAATTTCGTATTGGTGGTGAAACCCTGAGCTTTGATCTGGCCCTATTTACAGATAAACACATTCTTGTAGTGCGTGAGAGCTTATCTTGGTAACAAGATTAAGTCTACCTGTGCTGTATGTGTGACTTTAAGAAAGAGTGAGTCTCTCTTTCCTTCCACTACAATAGACTAGCTTAGATCTAAGCTTCTAAAGCTTTCATTTTGCATCTGTGCATTACTGTGTTGTTACTCAACCTCAAACCACAAAGTTCAAACATGAGGTAGATTGAAAACCAAAAGGACCTCCATTATTTTGCACCTCTACATGTTGCGTAATCGAGACTGTGTGGTTCTTGACAGCTCAGAAAGGTAAAATCAATATTATCACTGTGTCCGTACAGATTCCATTAGACTGATCCTCGGAGGTCAATGAACCATTTAAGATCTGACCGCTTTGCTAACTATTAACTGCAAATCAATCTGTTAAAGCAGACAACACTTAGATCATTGACTTTGAGCTTGTGTGTTCAAGTTTACTTACTTAAGCTAAGAGCAAATAGACTAAGCACACAGAGTCAATACAACATACAAAGACCTTACAAAAGATTTCCCTGAGACAGTGAGAAAAAATCATTTATTTGAGTTTTCACCCTTTAATTAGAGGTATTTGTTGGCATTTTGTCGCTAGGTTTAAGTACACTCTGTCCTACACCCACGTTTTTTTTAGCATATGTCTCATAGACTGCAATTATCCTTAGCTTTGACATAAAATATAGTGTCAGACCAAGGTCCTCACCTCATTTCTCACTGTACAACCCTGTCTACTGTCTTTGAATCATATATACTGCTCATATTGTACCTTTTTTTTATTAATACGCCCAAACACTCTGTACCTTGCACCTCTCTTCCCCTTGGCATTATCAGATTATGCGGTCACTTTAGAAGCAAAGCAAACAGTTACAATCAATAACAAAACTCTGTATCTTTATTGACCTAAATTAGATTATTTTTGAATATTCTGTAGAGGTCTCAAGTTTGTTCTTATTTGTGATTCATTCTTTGTTAAAGTGCAAAAGGCTCTTGAGAAACTATATTGGCTGCTACTGATTTAAAACTATGATTAATAAACATTTATTCATAAACAAAGTGTTGAACTGGAAATGAATCTCTCTCTGTCCCTGTCCAACGAACCAGGCCTAACGGTCGGGGTTTTGTTTTGCCAGCCTGTCACTTTGCCAAGAACTTGTTTCTATAAATATTTCCCTGCTCAAAGCTGCACCTCTCATCTGTGTCTCGTAGGTTTGCTAAGAACCTGTCGCCGGACAAGATCAACCTGAGCACGCTGAAGGGGGAGGGCCAGCTGACCAACCTGGAGCTGGATGAGGAGGTTCTCCAGAGCCTGCTGGACCTGCCCACCTGGCTGGCCATCAACCGCGTGTGCTGCAACAAGGCCGCCATCAGGGTGAGGGACACTTTGGGAAATATGCTGATTGACTTTCCGGTGGAATGTTAAAGGAGAAGGTTAACCTCTCTCATACTTGACCATGGATATAAAGCCTCAGCCATGAGCTGTATAGATAATCTTAATGTAAAGAGAGGTGACTGCTGCATATACCTTTTAAGCTCGTTACAGGTCCTTGGTTTAATTATTACAAAAACTGAGGATGTAAAAATGACGTGTGGTTTCACAGGTGGTTATGTACCTGACTGTTTCTTGGCCAGACACATCAACTTCCTTCACTGGTTGCATGGCAACTGCTCAGAGACAAGAAATAGCCAGGCAGGTGACCTTCTATAAAACAGGAAATTGTTCTTTTTACACTTTAGAGGTGCAGGCAGTGGATTTAAACACCATCAGACAGAGCCTGGCTAGCTGTTCCCTCCTGTTTACAGTCTTCCTGCTAAGCCATGCTAACTGTCTACAAGCTGAAGCTTCGTTTTTAATAGAGATATGGTAATGTCAATTTTTGACAAACAGCTTCATTACCTAAATATATTGTTAAAACCAGGATACAGAGAAAATATTTATTTTACTAAATGATCTTTAATATGACACGTAAAACTGATGTACATGGTTTTATTTCAGGCTCAATTCAAAGGAGACCTAGAAAACTTAATGACAGTCTAATAATCTTCTGTTTACATACAGACAGCTTGACAATTAAATCACATAATGTAGAGAAATACAAATTAACACTCATCATGGAGGCTTTGAACACCTCTTTGCACTGAGCATACACATGCTGGAGCACTCTGATGCCCTTGATGCAATAATGGTGGTCATGTATACGAGCAGAGTCTGACACACCCTGGAAACAGTGAATGGGGCTGCGTTACTTGCTTCGTGACTGGACTTTTATTCAGACCAAGGTCCATGTTCCACCTCCTCTTTTCCTCCTCCACCTCAGTTTTTTTTTCTCTTTGTTCTGTCACATCAATCACCTCGTTTAAATACACGTTTTACTGCTTGCTAGCTTTTGTAATTCACTCATTTGGCCTGCAGACTTGACAAATGTAGACTGTTTTACTGACTTGACTTAGCTGCTGTGTCATGGACAGTATGTGTAACACAAATGTAGTGCTGCTTTTATAAAACCCACTTCATTTACTCTATGTTTGTGTGTAGCTTCAGATACCTCAGTGAACAGAGGAACCGTGGGACCGTCTGGCTTCAGCTCACTGTGTGTTGCATTTTTACTGTTAAACTGGTTAAAAAAAGAAGAACAGAGATCTGTATCTCACTTCCTTGGTTGTGAGATCCCCTTCACTTTTTTGTGTCTTCCTGTTGCAAAGGAGCTAAACCCAAGACTCTCACAACATAGTTTTAACCAACTGTCACACACTGATTAAGGATATATATAAGTTGATTAAGTTGATAAGTTGATCTAGAAAGCAATAAATGATTCTGTTTTAATGTCTTAAAGTAACAGGCCTGAGCTAGCATCCAGCAACTCCCAGTAACTCTTTGACAAGTCGATAAAATGTGTCTCTAATTCAATTAGAGCAGTAAATTCTGAGCATTTTCTCACTTCTTGATTTATGAAGTCTCAAAGAACGAGTCGCTCCGTGGAAAAGAAAAAAAAAACTACACGTGAAAATAAGCATTTAATCTCTTTTGCTATATAATTTGACACAGAGCTGAATCAAAAGGCTGCATGTTGGGGATTAATGGAGCTCTGGAGCTGAATGGAGTGAACTGCCACTCAGTGTAGACTCATTGATTTCTTTTTTCTCCTTCATCTCTGAGCTATTTCGCCTGCTGTTTTTGCTCGATTTATTTCTGTGCAGTTAAGTTGCATTTCATTTGATTTGTACATCCCATTGGCTAGTAATTTAGCCTTTTGGAAGGATTAAAAGGCCAAGTGCTTTCTGTAGGGATCAGAATACTGTGAGGCCGGAAAGCCATTAACTCTGTTTTCATTCACAGATACCATGGACAAAGTTGAAGACTCACCCAATCTCTTTGGTAAGTTTTACCTGCTTCACTGTCTCTCATAATCATACCAGGACACAAGTCTTTCTGTATTTAGTTACCTGTCATTGAAGCCAATGAATCTTCTTGTGCCACAAGTCAACAAGAAGAAAGAATTGATTTTGTGTTTCACGGTGTTACGCTATTAGAACAGATTAACCGCCTGCACTCCTGCATAATTTACTTACGTCCATCACATTTTAATTGAGGCAGTTCATCACAAGGTGAAGGGTATCGTAGAGTTTCACGAACACGCTGTCTGCAGCCTCGAGCTGCAACACTGCTGTTTCATGTACGGCTTTTCATCATCACTGACACCACTGAGTTGGGATTGTCTGGAGTTATTATTGTAAATGGTGTAGCTGAGGCAGCACAATTCCCCACCGTGGTGATGAAGATGGCAGTTGCGGTAATGTAGCTGCTGCCAAAGTTGGAGAAGATTCTTATCTTCAGCGGTGGATCTTGTTCAAGTGAACCTCCTAGAGCCACAGTGAGAGTGGCCTTTGACGTACTCGCAGATGTGTTGCCTTTGAGTGCCTCCAAGTGCTTATCCTCAGCCTGGTGGACCTTTCAGAGCCTCGTCCAGGCTTTTGTGAGACTGCAACTTGACTTTGTTTGTGGCCATTTTCTGCATCACAGTGCCAAGGTTTTGCCTGAACAGCCTCTGTGTCTCTGTCATGACTGCCAGCTTCTCCCTCATTGCAGGCTTCAGGTGTCAGGGTGACAGGCTGGTCCAGGTCCCCAGGTAGTTGTAATTCCCTTTGCCTAGACAGCCTGAAACTAACAACAGAAGGAGCACACACTCCATTCTACACCTGCGTGTGGTCCTTAGTCCCATATATACTTTAAGCACATGGTGTTTTGTAACATTTTTGGCACAAGAGAGGAGATGTTACTGCTTGAAGGTGGTACACACAGCCATGAAAGGCTAGCTGTAACTTATCTAAGAACAGAATTGGCAAATTTTGAAAGTTTCTAGGTGTTTTATCTCACTAAACAAGGCTACTACTCATGTGTAAGTGAGCAATATGTAGGCGACTCTCAGAACTCCAGTGACGAAAGTAAACAGACCGCAACAAAATATTTCAAGTTTATTTTTATCATTTGAACTGAAAAACAGGTTTCCAGCCTCCAGGGTTGCCCCTTTTTAGCCTGACTTTGTTTCTGAATTACCGACATGATTATGTTACCATTGAAAAACATAGATGACAGCCTTTAAAACGAGGCCGTGGTCATCAGGTTGATAGAAATGACCACAGCAGCCTGAAAACAACTTGTGAAATTAAAGTCATGTGTTGTTGGTGGTGAAATTAATTCCACAATTTGCTTGCAGACCTTGGATAAAGTGGAGATGGAGATGAGCACCTGTGATGAGCCCCGCCCTCCAAATGGCCCGTCACCCATAGCAACAGCATCAGGTCAAAGGTGAAAATCTAGAAAATCTGTGGCTTAATAATTATTTGTTCTTTAAATTATGTACAGACTAAATCTGTTTATCTGTTGTTGTTTATAACCTTGTTGACCTAACTCTTCCTCCATCCGTCTGTCCTTAGTGAATATGGCTTTGCAGAGAAGGTTGTAGAGGGGATGTCGCTGTCCATTAACTCCATCGTCATCAGGATCAGTGCCAAGGCCTTTAACGCCTCCTTTGAACTCTCACAGCTGCAAGTCCACAGTGTCAACACCTGCTGGAGCATCAGTGACCTGCGATTCACCCGCATCCAGGACCCTCAGAGGGGAGAGGTCTGTACTTGTTTATTTATTTATTTTCAAGAGACTGCATGGATGCCGTGTCATCCAGTTTCTTGTAGTAACGCACCTGTTCGGTCCAGATCCTGACGTTCAAGGAGATCAGCTGGCAGATGATCCGAATCGAGGCCGACGCCATCCAGAGCGCCGAGCATGAGATGTTGAGCGCCCCCATTCGTCTCATCACCAACCAGTCCAAGATCCGAGTTACTCTGAAGAGACGGGTCAGCCTCACACACACACACACACACACAAATAAATATAAAACCTTTGAACAGATTCATAGATCATAGATTTCCATTCATTTTTGAAAATTTGATGGACCAGCCATGAAACCAAGACTGCTCCAAGCAACATCCACTCACCACTGTGAACAGTATTCCCTCTGTGCGGCCTAAAAGGCTGGAGGGACAGAAGCAGCGGTTTATCAGATGGCTAGTGTGCGTTTAAATAAAGAACACAACTTATTGTCAGAGATATGGAGATTGGAGATAATGTATCATAACAAGCACAGACTTTTTTAAAGTAATTCAGTCTCTCCTTAAAATTCTGTCAGTGCAGTTTTGATCACATTGTTAAAAGGAATATTCTTTTTGGGATTTGCCCGATAAAGGATATGTAATGTGTTCTTAAGTTGTCTTTGTGTCCAGAACCAAGAAAAAGAAGTTCAGTACAGTTCTAGTGAATTTAGTTAATCCCTGCTGGTTATAAATGATGTCACACAGTAAAAGAATTTCCCTCAGAGTTTCATGTTACATCAATGGGAGCTCTCAGGCTAACTCCACCTGCATAATGCATGTTCATAACAACCGACTGTACCCGATGCAGATTAAGGACTGTAATGTGGTGGCCTCCAAGCTGATTCTGATCCTGGACGACCTGCTGTGGGTGCTGACCGACTCCCAGCTCAAAGCCATGGTGCAGTATGCCAAGTCTCTCAGCGAGGCCATGGAGAAGTCTGCACAGCAGAGGAAGAGCATGGCCACTGAAGACCAGGTGCATGCATGACCGACTCATGCAGAAATCCACAAATGCAGTGACATATGGTGGTTTTCTTTACTTGTTTCTCGCTCTCCATAATTGTGGATTAATCTTCCTATTTCTGTCTCCCTTTCCCTTTTCACATTCTTAACATCTCCCACTCCCTCTGCCTGTCAGTGCCCTCATTTTACCTCTGTGGTTAAGCTACGTCATGGTCTGATAATTTGTCCTTGTGTCCATGAAAATCTTGTCTCCCCCTCTCTGTGTGACAAACCTAATGCCATATGGCGTCTATCAGCCTACATCCTCCCTCTGTTGCTGATGGGGTCTTTCAGTCTGTTCTATTTATTGCTTCCTTAGCACATGCACTCACGAAATGTACATTGATTGCCCACACAAATTCACACCTATGCACATCCCACAGAACATACAGTGGACAGTGTGTTTTCTGTTGTTAGGTGTGACACGCCATCTGCTGGTAGATATGAGCATTGCATGATTCATCTGTTAAATGAACCTGAGTTTAGTCTCTTTGTTTTATCCATAAGGCGTAGATTTTTATATGAAAAACAAACAAGTAAATAGACAAGTAACAAAATACCAACAACTTAAGCAGTATTATTACCAGACTGAACATAGCAACAGTCTGAAAAATACAAGAACCAATACCACAAGCACCATCATCAGTATCTCAAGCTTCAACACTAATTATGGTATAATGCATTCACCAGGTGTCATCAGCGCCCCCCTCAGCCCAGCAGGTGCGCACACAGCAGGCGTCCACAGCAGCCGACCAGAGTGCAACCATGGCCAAGCTGTTCAGCGCCTACGATGTGTGTGAGACATCCCACCACCTCCAGATCACACACCTCGACCTGCACATCTGTGACGACATCCACGCTAAGGACAAAGGTAACATATGGGTCTATATACATCATACCTCAGTCGCCCCTTTTACATGTGTTTTATTCATATTTCTTTGCCACCAGTCTGTTTTTGGAACATTTTACTAAAAAAACTGAATTGATTTTTTTTTCTTTCTGTCTCTCCTGCTGTGTAGTTATTAATAAGAGGATAACAGGTGGAGCCATGCAGCTCTCCTTCAGCTCCATCACTCTGGACTACTATCCTTTCCACAGAGCAGGTATGAATCCTGCAGTGAAACCACCATCACTGCCTGACCATAAAGTCAGAGCAATGTATTTACGAATATTAAACTTGCTGTAATTCTACCTGCAAACTTCATTGTTTTAGTGTCACATCAAACTGTTTAGCTAGGTTAGCTTTAGGCTAGCAGTAAATTTAGTTTATTATTATTAGTACCTTGTTATAACAAACAGTAGTATAGTCTTATTTTTAGTCTCTTTATCTTAGTATGAGTATATATCTCTGATAATAAGTGAAATACAGTTGTCACGAGCTGGCTCCAAGCCGTGACAAAAATGAGGAGACATATGGTTTTAAAGTAAAAACGAAATGATTTTATTACAAACAATATTAAATTAGGAAATTGGCAACATAATAAACTAAGAACTGAACTAACAAATAAACTATCTAAACCAAAACATAATGCGCCGAGGGATCGCGGGCGCAGTGGTGCAGCCGTGTCGGGTAGGTGGCAGAACAGAGAGCCCTGAGCAGAGCTGCGCAGAGCAAAAGCAGAGCAGAGGGAATGTGACGAATAGTGCCAGCTTTTATTGCACCTGTGGACTGGCCAGGTCCCAGGTGTGGCAAGCCCCACCTACGACCTGCAAGGAAAAGACAAGACGACACAAAAAAGGGAACACAAAACACAACAGCAGGCCCTAGAGGCAGGAGGCTGTCACACAGTCATATAAAACACATGCAATATCGTGAAAAGCAGAACCAGAACAACTGATGGACTAATTTTCCTCCTTTCTCATCTCCAAGGTGACAGTTGTGTCCACTGGATGCACTACAGTGAAGCCACGAAGACCAGAGAGGGCTGGGCACGAAATCTGCTCGATGAGTTCAAGTCCAACGTGGAGATGTTGAAAAGCGCAGTTCGAGATCAGCAAGGCCCGGCTCCTGCGCACGGTTCCCCACAGCACGGTAAAAACACACAACTAAACACATATTACATGTAGGGTACTTGTTCAGGGTATATATTTTGATGTATATCCTGGCGCGCACACGCAGAATATCATCCCTGTGGATTTTCTGTCCTCCAGTGTCCCTTAGGGACGATGTGTATGGGCCTCTAGGAAGTCAGGAGAGAGCAGGAGGAATAGGGCTTAGAGAGGCAGATGGAGGACTCCCAGAGTGGAGCTCACACACACAGCCTCCAGTCCAGTGCTGCTGGTGTCTAGAGCCAGGTACCACGGTGTGTGTGCGCACAGCAGGGTGCGGTGATACACACCTTTTGCAAGGCACTGAGGTTTCCCATTGCAGAACTAAGAGGTCGCTCTGTTTGTCTCCTTCTTTGTCGCTCTGTTTTCATTTTTGTTTCCTCTTTCTCTTTTCCTCCCTTTCTCCTTCATCCTCTGCAGGTAAAATAAGCACCTCCTCCAGCACCTCCTTCAGTCCTCCTCCCACTCACAGCCCCAAGACCCAGCTCATGTCCAGCTCTGTTGTTCTTAGGATGGCTGACTTCAGCATCTACCAGGTCATTACAAACGCACTCAGGCTTACAAGCCTTCAAATATGAGCACCCTGAAACAACAAACATCTGCACTGCTAAGTTTTAACAAAAGTGTCTGTTTTTTTTTTTGTGTTGCAGGTGTCAACAGCAGACCAACGTCGCTCCAGCCCCAAGACCATGATCTCCTGCAATAAGAAGTCCTTGTACCTTCCCCCGGAGATGCCAGCCATTCATGTGGAGTTTACAGAGTACTACTTCCCTGATGGAAAAGATTACCCCAGTAAGACTCCTGTGCTTTAACGCTTAACAAAGTAGCACCTTATTTTACAAACATTAATCTGTGTTTGACATGTTATAAGCTGTGTAAGTGGCTGTTTTTATACAGCGGGTCCACTGTTGTGGCACCAGTTTTCTATTTCTCACTTCCCTCGTCAATCTATTCAGCCCATTCGTTCAGCTGTTGGGAAGCCATTGACTGCTGTGAGGCTGAAAGGACATTGATTTTCTGAATTACGCCCAGTGTTCTGAATGAGAAATCGCCCAATTAATTCATGTTATGGATTTCTCACAAATTCCCTCTATTAGAAACCATTAGAGATTTTTCTTTTCTTTTTTCGGCTAAGAAATTTCTGTTAACGACAAGAATAATTAAAAAAAAACAAACAAGAAAATTAAAAGCAAAGATTCACAATAATGTTGCCATAATATCTTTTACTCTCTCTCCATCTCTGTCCTGTCCTGTAGTCCCATGTCCTAACCTGTACGTCCAGCTGAACGCCCTGCAGCTGGTTCTGGATCCTCGTAGCCTGGTTTGGATCAACCTTTTTGCCTTGGACCTCAGGCAGAGTCTGGAGCAGTTCATGGAGATCTACAAGCTCAGCGACTCACAGAAACCAGATGAGCATGTTGACATCAAGGTTGATGGACTTATGCTCAAGGTGAGGTGGAATGCAGAAAGGTGGACATATTATTTTTGTCTGTATTCTCTGGTGTACATGCTTATGTTTTTGGTTCCTCTTTTACATTAGCTGGTGATCCCCACTGATCGGGATGCCTCCTGTCCCGCCGATCTGCCTCGCTCCATCTCAGTGCAAACTTCAGAAATGGTGGCCACCAACACTCGGCATCCGGCTAACTGCACCCGCTCCCACCTTGAAGCCTTGCTGCAGGCCTTTGAAGAGGAACCCTTCTTTTCTCCCAGTTTCTCCTCGTTCCCTCGCTCCTCTTCCTCCTTACCCCTCCTCCATCCTGTCTTCCAACGTCATGCTCATGAACAAGACACCAAGCTCCATGACATCTACCGGGGCCTGGTAGTGCCGACGATGGGCACAGATGCCCTCAAGATGCCGGCTGCCACTGACTTTTGGGCGTTGCACTTTGCCCAGTTCTGGGTGGACTATGAGGGCACCCGCGGGGGCAAAGGGCGGCCGCAACCCTTTGTGGACTCCTTCCCCCTCAGCGTGTGGGCGTGTCAGCCTGCGAAAATCGTACAGCACCAGGAGAGGCTCAGAAACGCTGCTGGATCAGGTCTTTCCAGGAGCACATCAGGAGAGGCTGTTGCACGTCTGCAGAGGAAGCGATTACTAAAGGAGTATTACAGCTCTGAAGGTGCACCAACATCATCTCAGAGCAATGATGCAACGCTGCCTCCCAGCAACGGACTCCATAAACGCCTCTCATTGGACAGCCTGCCCTCCTCCTCCTCCTCCTCTGCTTTGTCATCAGCAAGTAAAGATACAGGTGTGCATGTGTTGGTGCACGTGCAGAAACACTTAAGCGCTCAGGTATGTTTTTAAATTTTTTTTTTTTAAATACTGTGCAATACATTTTTGTGGTGAATGTTTACGTTCTGTGTGACTGTCTCCTCAAAGTTCCATCATACCAAGAGGGAGCAAGAACTGAATAGCTGCCTTAAGTGCTAAAATGAAAAACCATCTCATAAATGAATCAATGGGAAGTTCATTTATCATATATGGAAAACATCTGCTGGCCCATCTTCTAAAATCTAGATTTGATCAATTTAATGTAAAGAAAAACTTTAGAATAGAAAAAATTCATCTTGTGGAGATTAGAGAAAATGAATGTCTGAGCCGAATTTCAAACCAGCCCATCCAGTAGATGCTGGGGTATTTCACTGAATAAATGAAAATTTTAAGCTGGCACAAAGGAGAAGCTCAAGGATCATCAAAGACATCAGGATTCCTCCTCTGGGGACAATTAATGTTTGTAAAAATAAATTCTGGCAATGTCTGTAGTAGCTGTTGAGGTATTTTAGTCTGAGCTGATTTATTGGCAGCTAGCATGGCAAAATACCAGATTAATGGATGATGAAAATAATGGTCATATAAAGTGATTCTTCTCTCACTCGGTTCATTTGGATTCCCTATTAATTAAAAATAGCCCATTACATCAGTGATCCATCACCATGCAGTGTAATGACCAGTTTGGCCTGTGTGTGCAGGTGAGCCACCGGCAGTATGTGTTTTTGATGCATCTCCAGCGCAGCATCAAAGCCCTGCAGCAGACACTACAGCAGGACCTGGAGGAGATGGGCTCCAAACGAGACCGCAAGGCTCCTTCTGAGCATCCTGCAGACCACCAACCCTTCACTGTCTGCCTGGGTCTCCTGCTTAAAAGTGCAGAGGTCTCCCTGCTCCTCAAGCCCGTCCCTCAACCTGAGGGTTCAGGATCTCCTCTGGGCTCAGAGCTCTCGCCTTCAGAGAGCCGAGGAACACTGGAACCAGGTAGCGATGCAGGGGACGGGGCGGAGAAGGGGAGTGAAGGAGCTGGATCTGGATCAGAGGGAGCAACAGCAAAAGGGCCGTGCACTGTAGACCAGCTGTTATGTGGTGAAAGCACAGAGAGTGGGCCCATCCAAGGTCCCGCCCCTCTCATACCTACATCCTCCTCCTCAGCCACACGTCCAGACTCAAATCACAAGGCTTCACTGGAGGAGAGGACTTCAGCTAAGAACTCTGGGAGGTGGAGTTCAGAGGAGGGGGGCGACACAGCGGTGGATGGGATTGCTGGGGCTGAGGAAGTGGGAGTTGGACTAGAGTCTAAAACCCAGATAAGTGACCCCCCTGCTGACCCTCTCAGCAGCAAAGACTGGAATGACAAAGATGCGACTGCAGCCACCAAGATGCCTCAGTCAACATCCAGGTATTTACTCACACAAAGGCTGTTTGTTCATTTAGTCAGTGCTCCACACAGGGCCAGCGATGAATTTTAGACAATTATTTTGCTTTAACCACCTTTCAGACTGATTCATTTTCTACTTGAATCATAAAATTAGTCACTTGACAGAACATTAATCCACAACAGTTTTTAATGCAGAATATTTACTTGATTTCTTGTTGCTAATGCAATGATGGACTGCCTTTTTTTGGTTTTTAAATGATAGTTTAATGTTTCTTAAACAAAACAAGCAACTTAATCATTGCATTAAACTGTCAATTATTTTTTAATTAAAAAACAAATTGTTCACCTCTAACGTTTCCTGCATTTCTCATCATCTCTGACATTTTACGAACTGAACAAATGACCTTTTTTATTTATTTATTCAACCGATGAATTGATGAGTTTAAGCCTTTAAAAGCTCATACATCATCCAAGTAATCGTCTGTCAGTTTTTAAATTTCATAATCGACTTTCCCCACGTGCTTATCGATGAGTGATGAAGCTAATGATGAAGTCTTTCTCTCTCTAATTGAATCTGTCTGTTCCTGAACACAAGAGCTGTGTGTTGAACTCCCACATGAGAGTGTGTGTCAGTATAAACGTTCAGTCGTCTCACTCCATGTTTTGAATGTTGGCTGGCCTCAAGCTGCCATGTCTTTCTGTGTTTTCATCCACTGTCTGTCCGCTCATCATGTATCCTGTCATATCAGATCTCATTCACTTCCTTTTCTGCCTCTTGACCTTGGCTTTGACCCATGCGAGATGTGTGTGTGTTTGTGTGTGTGTGTGTGTGTTTTCTCTCTACCAAGGAAAGGAAGTTTGTCTGTGGTTTCTGATCTCCTCAGCTCCTCAAACTCCAGCAGATCCACCTCCCTTTATTCCATGTCCAACATGTAAGGCACTGGATCTGTGACTAGCTGTATTAATCAGTGTGTGTGTGTATATACTGTGTGTGTGTGTGTGTGTGTGTGTGTGAATGTGTCCTTGTTCTTGTGATCCTTGGATGAAAACAAATCGATGCAGATGTGTGTATGTGGGTCCCCTGTGGGCATGCATTGCATGTGTGCATGACACGCTGGTCCGCCTCTGTGTGTTATGTGTGTGTGTGGTGAGTGAGTCAGTTTTTCCTTTGTTTGGTTTCAACCTGTGGACTCGTGGTTGATGGTAGACATAAAAATAAAGTTTCTTGTTCGTGATATTTTTTTTTTTTTTTTTTCAGCCTTGTGTTCTGAGTCTTTTGGGAGCCACTTTGATTGTTTCCATTGTGACTATTTTTCTTTGTGTAGTTTCTAAGGCTTGGAAGGGTAGTACACTTGATTCTTATGTGACCTTTTACAAGACCACACACTCTTTTCTGATTCTTTTTAACTCAATCGGTCATAAATCAATGGCGTGCATGGTCAGTTGTACCTTAAGCAGATTTCAAGCTTTACAGAAGCTATGATTTAGATGATCTGTCTGTTACACACACTCTTCTCCAAGTGACTCAGTGTCCTTTCTGTTGTAGTGGTCGTTTGATGCGAGACCGCTCCCAGTCCAGTTTCTCAGTGTCCTACAAGAACATGAAGAAGAGCCCATCCCTGCAGTCGCTGGACAACATCTCTATAGACAGCTACTCAATGGAGGATGGAGACGCATATAGTCTGCTGGAGAGAGGTGGAGCAAACGTCACTCTATTCTCACACACAACTGCACAGCACTCGCCTTGATTGTCCAAAGTTGGATTATATGCATGAAAGTTAGTTGTGTTGTTTATGGTGTCATGCTCATGCATAAGAGTATGCAAAATACAGATGTAGTGTTTGAACATGGACAAAAAAGAATAGAGTACTTTTACTCGTCACACTGCTTTGCAACCAAAGATTTTTTCTTTACGTGGTTAAGTTTAAAAAAAGAAAAGAAAAAAAAAGATTTCTGCACATGTACTGGTACTAAACTCCATTGACCAGAGGGTGGCAGCATTGTTCCAATATGTAAGTAATATAGTATTGCATGGGGGAGTTTCTTTACTCTCAACATGTCTTGATAAAGCTTGACAACGTGACGCTTTATAAAAACGAAGTTGAAAGTGTGTCTCTTCTTAAAAGTGACCTTTGAACGTCTTTATGTACCGTACAGATGACGTGTCCATCTCAGGCTTCAAGGATGCCATCAGTGAACAGAGCGCCACTGAGAGTGCCACCGAAGTGGTGATTGGTCAGGAGCAGGAGGGGGGCGTGTCCCCTGATACTGTCAGCGCTACCTCTCAGAGCACCGACGATCCCACCAAAGATGTGGTAAGATATGGAAATCTTAAAAAAGTCTGGGAAAAAAGTCAGTAAATGACATGAAATGTCTTAAAAAGTACCCGTTTTCATGGACTCCTTTCCTCCAGGTGTCGGTGCTGGTATTGAAGGTGCAGTCAGTGTGTGTAGGCATGGAGGCGGAGGGGGAGAGCACGGCCGTGGCTCTGGAGGTGGGCCAGGTTACACCCAGCCAGCTGGGCAACGTCAGCCTTAGACAGTACCTCAGCAACCGCAGCCTGGGTGAGAACACACGTCCATACATGTGCTATTGTGGGAAATATGGTGCTTTTTATTTGAGCTTTAATATAGTGCATTACACTTATAACAGGCATTTTTCTGTGTGATTTCTAATCTGGACTTACACTTAAAAGCTCTTAAAAAGGATTGAATTCAGCTTTAAACATTTAACACAAACCCTGCAGTAACATCTCCCATGAAATGAGAGGCAGAACAGCTCATGAGAGGGTTAGATGTTTGTGTATTCATGGTTTATACCACATTGCCATGTAAATGTAGTCATAATCAATAAATAATGATGCATCATAGTGTCTCAATTTATTGCAAATCACAAAGAACATGCAGTTCCTGTTTTTAAATTGTGAGTTGGTTGATTACATAAACCAAAAACGTAAAAATAGACCACTGAAGCAGGCAGGCTGTGGATTTTGACTAAAGCCAGCCATGAAACCAAAATTTCTTTTTTTCCACTGTGGATTATTTTTAGATCATACTTATGGTATTTCACCTTATTTGACTGTAAATGGTGAGGGGAAATACACGGACGCAGAGAGGAAACACATTTAAATTTTGCTTGTTCTTATTTTTAACATCAAACAGACAGATTGAGAGACCGAAAGCAACATCAGGATATTTATTTTCATGCAGAACAGACAGCAGCAGGAGCAGGAAGCCGGACAGCTGATTTTTTTTTTTAAGAGCTTAAGTCAGTTATCATGAAAAAAAAAACAAAAATTTCATGAGTCCAGGTTCTCAAATATTAGGATTAATTGTGTTTCATGGTTGGGCTCCAGGATATTGTGATCTTTAATAGATCATTAGTGGATTAATTGAGAAAATAATCAGCCAGTTAATCTGTAATGAAAATAATCATCAATTGTAGTCCTCATCTGAATCCCATAATAGCCCACATTAGGTTAACCATGATTTCAAGTGTACACACAAACACACATTTACACACTAACAGCCACCCCCTCGTTTTATTTACCCTGCCATAACTCCCCACAGGTATGGTGTGTTCAGTACCAATACCTGCTCAAAGCAGCCAAGGTAACTGCTGTGTGTTAATTCACCATCTGTAACTTAACATGCATGCTTGCCTCAGCGTGTTCGCGCGTGTGTGCGTGTGTGTTTCAGTGTGTGTGTGTGTGTGTGTTTTGTCCCAGTTTGTCTTCTGTCGAGTCTAATTTCCAGACTCAGGACTTTTGCTCGGGAGCATGCACTGCAGATGCTCATAGACAGGATGCAATGCCAGTAATCGCATGAAGTGTGTTTGACTGCTCATTTTTCAGCAGCAGTGGGTGTTTATGTGACATCAAGATCTCTTTCCTCCAATCTGTGTGTGTGTGTGTGTGTGTGTGTGTGTGTGAAGAGAGGTTAAGTTTGACTGTAATGGAGTGAGTGGTCCCATTATTTGCAACATTAGGCCCAGATACTTTGTGAGTGTGTGTGTGAGTGTGTGAGTGTGTGCGTTAGCCAGATTCAAATTATCTGCAACTATTTGTGCAGAGTGGTGTAACCCCCCTGATCTGTCTATTCTCTCCTCCGCTTAATTTGCCCTCGCTCTCTTTGTCTACCCCCCCCCCTCGTTTCTCCCCCACCTCCCCCATCTCTCCACTGCAGCAGACTTTGCAGTTTCAGTCCAGTGATTCAGGC
>JAPZDY010000015.1:12900083-12920836 GCA_029783645.1 Ctenochaetus hawaiiensis | reverse complement strand
TAAAACTCCAGATTCCCAGATAGTATGGTGCATTTGAAAGCCCCAGGGAAAAGAGGCTGTGATTCAGGAATGAAACTGGAACCAGTTTCTCAGCTATTTTACTCAAGGAAGCTCTTTTCAATGCATAACAATAAAAAAGTACCAAACAACAACCACAAAAAACTTACATTTAACTTTGATGTATCAGAAATGAGTTTTTCTGATATTTTTAGGGAACTTTTTTTTTTAAAAGTTCTGTCTGTATTATTAATTTTTAAAAATTTGAACAATCATACATACTTAATAGACTTCCTTTTTCTTTGACTAATTTAGAGTTTTATTCTTATGCTTTGCCATTGTTCTGTTAACTCTTTGCAGGACGAGGTTGTGAATTCAGCTTGTGTGCAGGTCCTGTGTGATCACCCTGTTAGATTCGGGTCAGGGTCATCATCTGACCTGGGTTGGGAACCACTGTTATACAAAACATTGTGCTTCCGAATTAGTGGCTATAGGCTGGGAATGCCCTTTCCTGTTTCAACATGGCAGTGCTCTCAGGCAGAAAACCAAGTCCATCAGGATGTGATTTTCCCAGTTTAATGTGGAAAAATTTACCAGCCTGCAGAGAAGACTGACTGCAAACCCTGACCTCTCTTGTTGAAAGCCTTCAGGGAAGAATTCAGGCAGTTATCATTGCAGATTAGAGTCAGTGGTGTTAGAGTGAGATGTTCAGCAATCCTGTAATGCTGTAATTTAATGTGTCTACATACTTTTGTCTATATAGTGTATGCACTCAAGCCAGTTCATCATCTTTCCTGTCTCCACAACTGGTGCTGTACCTTCTCTAAAGCAACCAGTGCTGTTATAAATGAATATAGAAGCATTAAAGAGACATGCATCAGGAATACTCAGCAGGGGCATGCACAGATACACACTAACACACACACACACACACACAAAATATTTGTGCGAATTGACATGCAGACTGAGAGATGCAGACAGATGCAATAAGGGAGAGATTTTGACCATACTTTGCTGCAGTTTAACACATTGCTGAATAAGCTCAAGAAGCTCTTTCATCTTTTAGTCTGTGCAAATATGGAGTTTTCCCAATTAATGCTGCACTCCCCCAGTCTCTTTGTCACACACACACACACACACACACACACATACACACACCCAGCTAATCACCTCTGATTAGTGTGCAACTGAACATTTCCCCAGCCTGTCACAAAGAGACTTCATGTGAATATTAAACACAAATACAGACTGTGTGTGTGTTCTCCTGACATATGGCTGCTTACAGGTGTCTCATGTAATTTGTCACCAGGTGTGTGGATAACAATGGCCTTTACCTGTATGAGTGATGGAGCTGAAGGCCGAGTTTTTGTTATGTGATTGTTTGTGCCTGAGTGTGTGTGTGTGAGATACAAAGCTGGGCATGATGGCCCCTTTAATTCCCTTCGTGATTGATTCCCCACTCGTCCTCTTCTTGGTGCTGACATCGAGAGAGCGCCTGCACATCAACCAGGAAGTAAATTACCTTGAGCTGACAGCCTCCCACAGGATACACATTTCCCAGCAGGCTTTGCTGATGCCAATTGATTGCCTCCTGTTGTCGTTTTATCTCACGCTCTCTGTCTCACACTCACAGATGTGATGCACTCAGTCAATGACAGTATGTGCTCCAGGCTGATAAATGCAGCATCATGTGGATATATATGGATATAAAGTATTCTGAAAGCCTTATATAATACATTTACACCCACACATCATTACACAACTTTTACATGTATAACATAGTGATCTTGCAACTATTTTGGTGCTTTTATTTACATTAAAGTGAATTTATAAGACTCAAACGTTAGTTAAATTCCCTTTTATGAACTAAAGCCTATTGGAGGAAATTGTACCAATGCATGCAGTTGCTTTTCAATAATAATTCAATTGGAAAAAAGTTAAATAATAATCTACAGCCACACTAGCTCACTTTGTGACTCTCTAGTCTACACGATGAGCTAAATGCTAATGTCAGCAGGCTAACATGTACTACCCCCTTATATATCACACTTTATATTAGTCTGAAACAGCTCTAATAAACTCTCATTTTATAAAAAATAACAGGCTAACATGTTCAGAGTGACAGTGCTGACATGCTGACGTTTAGCTGTTGTGATAATTACCGTGTGCACTGTCTTAGTAAAAGGTGTTAGCAATGCTAACAAGTGCTAACTTGCATTAAACCCAAAGTGCTGCTGATCTTTAGATACTACAGTGAAGTTTCAGGAAAACTGACACAAACAGCTTTTCACAAACAGCCCCTATTAATGAGCTTGACTGTACCAGTGTTATTTTTAGAAGTAATTTTGACAGCAGAGGCTCGGTGGCCATTGTGATACTAGCTTGGTAACAGCTCTATAGTTCTGTTCACTATGTGGGAGATGTCTTAGGTGTTAGAAAATCATAAAATAATAAGTGCTGTGAACACTGACAATAGGTGAGGACGGATGAAATAAAGATTTCTCCCCCACTGAAGGTAAAATCTGCTTTGACTTTTTTTTTAAATTACAAAATAAAGGTGGTCATTTTTAAATCCATATGTAGGTTGCTCCAGAGTCTGGGATTGAAGCCAGAATTTAGATCAAATTTTATTCCCATAACTCGCCACTACAGATGAGTGCAAGTATACTTTTGAGAAGTTTATTGAAGGGATCTGACCCGCAAATTCAAAAAGTTATATTAGTTTCCAGATGGGAAAAAACTTTAAAGCTCAAAATCTCCAAATTAAAGTACTTTGAGTGTAAATGGAGCAACGTCCAGTGCTGCAGTTCAGTTCTTTCCTCTTCTGTTATTCTAACTCCATCAACAGCTTACTCTGTCTTCTTGATAATGAGCCTCAATAAAGTGGACGCTTTTCATAAGTCTGTCTCGCCATAACCTCCTTCTTTGTTTCCGCTGGCCAACATGAACTGTATGATGAATGAGTCTTTTTAAAAAAGATATCAAATATTCATCTGCCCCCAGTCCACTGAATGAAAAACTGGAAATATATCATTCACAGAGTGCTTATTTTACTTTCCTCTACTCCCAAATTCAGGATTCACTTATTCTCAACAAGCAGCGAGACCAAGAAGAGCAGCCGGGTGTAAGTTATCTTGCAGATGGTTTTATGCATGAAGGTTAAGTGCGAGATTCCCTTGACTGATGGGAAGGTGAATCAGTATCCAAAAATGCTTTCTTAGCCATCATTAGACTTGCCTTTGGTGCATAATTTTGGAGTTATCCTAAGATTAGTGAGATGGGGAAGAAAACAGGGAGGGATAACAAAAGGGAAGAAAAAAATCCTAAATATTTAAGTAATTTTTACTTTTTCCCTCTTTGTCTCAAACTCCAAGTGAAGTAAAGTGTCTTACAAAGAGTCTCCCTTCATCAAAAAGACAAAAAAATCTGAAAGAATAGTCAAGAAGAAAGAAAGGATGTTATGAAAAAGAACTTTGGAGGTAAAAAGAGTCAGTGTTTGTGGGTTGGGGGAGGAAAGAGAACGATGGAAAGGGTCTAAAGGTGGCCATGAAGGTGTTGTATGTCTGTGGCTTCAGGCTGTGAATGCTGCACATTCACACACCTGGCAACCCCGAGGGACAGTTCTGAAAATTAGAAATCTAACCTTCACACAACATTTCTCTCACCTTTTCTGTCACTTTTTTCCCTCTTTTCAGCCTTTTGCATTCATTCTTCACATTTCAGATCTATTATATAGTGCCAGGGCATTATTAAGTAAAAATGAGTATATGGAACAAGATAAGTTTTCAGTGCAAAGTCTTTTTATACTTCAATTTCTGAACCTGATTTAATCTTTATGTCCATATTTTTACATTCACACAGAGTTCAGGCAGGATTTTTTTCCACACGCCCTCTGAAAATTATGCACATATGTAACCAGTTAGTCCAAAAAAGGGGTCAATACTTTATTCATTTTGAAATCATTAAAAAGTCCTGTTAGATAAAAATCAAGTTTTACAGCAGATATTTGTCCCTTTTGTATCATTTCTCTTAGCAAGGACAAATCTAGCAACAATACAAATCCAAGCCTCATTAGGACTTTCCTCTTGGTTCAACCCTCGTCCCCCCTTCTATGTTTCTGACTCACTCTCAGTATAATAGGAGACACTGTAGCTCTGCTGAGTAAGCACCCCTGAATTTGAACTAGTGAATACAGCAGAGACCCCCTGTAGACTCCAACCTACGCACCAACCCTTTGTGTATATCATCATGTGTGTGTCTGTCTGCCTCAGCCTGCCTGTCTTTCCACATGTCCTTTGGTGTCTTTCCTTCTTTTTCGCCCCCCCCCCCTTGCCTGTCTGTTCTCTTTTATTTCTTTATTGTCAGTCCATGCATTCTTCTTCCTCGCCTCTTTGTATCCGGAAGCATGTGTGTGTGTCTGTCTGCACCCTGTCTGTCTTTCTGGCATCTCGGCACAGCCAAAACGATTTTTATAGCTTCTCCCCTGTGTCTCCACCCCCACAGCCCCTCGATTTTTTCTCTCCTTTTTTTTTTTTTTTGAAGTGGATGAGTAAATGAATCTCTTTGTCTTTCACTGTAGTCTAACCCGCTAATCAGGCCATTCACTGATTACACACTTCACGCTGATCATATATGCGTGTGCCTGACTGTGTGCATATGCAATGTCTTTGTTATGGTATACATGTTTGTGTGTGTGTCATATTGTTTGGTATAACAGTGTGGGGTAATAGTTAAACAAAGCTTTCTCCGCTTTGTCGTCAGCTCATTGTTTTGTGAGACTTTCAGGTCCAAAAATGCAAAACGTGACACACTGAATGTAGAATTTACAGCGAGCTCCTGCTGTGCTTTTTGTTACCTACAGGGATTTGTGTGTGCATTTGTGAGTGTGTGCGTGCAGGGAGAAAGAGAGATGTTGGGTTGGAGGATCGAGATAGGGGTAGCAGGCGAGGTAGGAGGGATGAGGAGGAGGAGAAGGAGGAGGAGGAAGAGGAAGGATGCGAGAGGGGTGGAGGGGCATAGAGGGGAAAACCAATTATCGTCCAGATAACAGGCAGGCTATGGATTTTCTACCAGGCCTCCTCTGCAGCTCTTCCATTCTGTTTCTTTCACTCTCCGTCTATTTTTGTCCCTCATTCCTGTAGTAGATTTAAATTCCAATTCACAGGAGCTTCATTGACATGATAGAAAATCCCGGTGTTTGAAACAGTATAGACTCTGTAATATATTGTGTTGTTTTTGGCTCCTAGTGTGTGTTACTGTGTGTGTGTGTGGTCCTATTAACTACAGGAGATGCCCTGCTGAAATGTGTCAGACAACTGAGTCTGACATTTTGTCAATATGCCTTGCCTCTCTGTGTGTGTGTGTGTGTGTGTGTGTGTGAGAGTCACTGTGACCGGCAGCAGTCACATTATCTAATCTGCATTGTCATGTTGCCCTTCTGCATTAAGGGGTTTTGTGTCCTTGACAGTTTTATTGTAGTGTGCAACCTCTCAATGAGAGATTCGAGATTATACAGAAGGAGACTGTCTGTCTGATTCTTACTTATCCATCAAATAATATCAATTAGAAATGTTTCTGCCTATTTCTGTAATTATTGATAAACTGTCACAACATCAGATTCTTGCGGTTGTGACAAAAGCTACTTAGCAAAAGCTGACATGAAAACAGTGCAGCAGTTTGAAAGTGTTGGTTAATACTAAATATATATTTAGGACTCCTAAAAATCAATATAATATTCTAATAAATGATCTCAAAAGTAGATGACAAAATTGATAAGGTTGATCGGGTTACAAATTTAATTTAATATTAGAATAACCTGTCCTGTATTAAAGAGTATAGTATAAGAGTATAAAATTAATCATGTGACGTTGCTAACTAGAGTGTTAATGTTAGCTAGTGAGCAAAGAAAGAGCTAATCCCACAATAAATAATATTTGCACTAAAAGTTAAAGTAGTGTTTTAAAAGTAGAAATTATTTGTATTTATATTTATTTAAAATAGAGAAAAAGAATCACAAATGTCTTTGTGTTAGCTGAACCAGTCTGCTATGCTAACGCTAGTAGGACATACTTACTCTGGTGTAGTAAAACAGGAAAAAGTGCAAGTCATGCTCAGCCATACTTAAAAGTGCCCTGCTTTACAACTCCTAGTTTTTAATTGAGTCTGTAGCAAAGGAAAGTAGCTATTAATTTGGATTTACGTAAACGTGGGTGACAACATGTCATCTCATAATCATTGCTGCCACTGATGAGATGTTTGCTTTCAAAGCTAGTGACGTGTTACGCTAATTTTATTTGAATGCATCTCAGCAGTCACACAACATCTGGAGCAAGTGGGAGTCTTCAGTATTTGTCATTTAGGCATGCAAAACTGAGTCTGATAAGAAAAAGAAGTTGTAGAGAGAAAAAAAAAATGTCATTAGTAAAGAGATATTATACAACCTGAATACTAATTTGAAATATAGAAGGTAGCAAGTTTATTCCCACAACACTGCAAGTGCATGAAAAACCAGACTTTGATCAATAAAAATAGAGGATTTTCTGACTTGAATGATAAAATATAATATTATACAAACAAGTATGTATCCATTGACATATATCTCTGCAGCCAAGCCAATCCAACAGATGTTAATGATCATATTGTTAAACAGGTATTCTGAACACTAATTATTGATGGAAAGGTTGCTGTTAAATTTGTGGAAATGTCATTTTTGCATTTTTGCTGTACTCAGAGAAATGTTTCTTATTATTAGCCTTGTTAATTGATTTAAACTGAACAGATGACATTTCAGAGCCATCTATCAGTATGACAGGATACAATTTAACAACCTACAAAATAGCAGCTAAATAAACACCTTCCCTAATACTCTGCATTTAAAGTAAACTTCACATCCTTCAAGAGGATATAATTTATTTTGTACCGCAGATGAAACAACCATAAAGTTTATCTGTTATTATCGTTTTCTATTGGTAAACTCTGCTAAATCTTGGTTTAAACACTTGTTTTTGTTCATTTGGATGTATGATGATTAGAGTAATAACATTAAAATAATTAGAAGTGTCTTCAGTGTTTACAAAAATAGGGTGTTTCACAGCTGTGATCTTCATTACAGTCTTGGCAGGGATATGTGTCAATTTATTTTTTTGGATGTACTCTTGACAACAAACCTGCAGCGATGACTAAGCCCCCTAATATGAACCAATATGAATTGGATTTACAACAAGCTGTCCGGTGACTCATTATCATCACTGCTGCCTCTCTCATTAATCTTTACTTTTTCATAATCCTCTTTTTTTCTCCTTCATTTGTCTGTCCTTGTCTTTTGCCTGCCTTTACAGCTGAATCACTGGACCCTCTCTCTCTCTCTCTCCTTCTCTTTCTGCATGTCTCTCGCCCCGCCTGTCCCCTGGGCTTACTGCTTTTAGACGTTCTCAAACTCTTTAAAAGGCTCCATCTCAAACACACACTTGACCTCACCGCTCTGTGATACTCTGTCCCTGCTTTCGGCGCTCACATCCTTTAACACACAGGCGCATTTCACTCTGCTGTGTTTACACACTTATTTGAAGCAGCCAATTATGCGCCAACATTAGTTAAATGTATCAGGGTGAATGTCAGTGGTATTTCAGTCTGTTGAACTTCTAAAGAACCTGTGAGACATGGAGGGAAAGATCACTCTTGTGTGTTTGAAAATGTCATCATTCAGCACTCTGTCCCTGTTTCTCACTGTGTGTCTGTCATCCCGCCTCTGTAATAACAAACAAATAACAAATCACACTGTGTTGTGAGTATGACTTGTTATTTCGTGTTGTGAGCAAAGTGTAATCTTACAGTTAAACAAACTCAGTGTTTTAGCTTGCAGACGGGATAGTGGAGGATTCAACAGTGTCTGCAGGCATGAAACCTACATTGTTTTTCTGTATGCATGCACAGATAGACAAATAAATGGATGAATATAAGAAAAACAAGAGTAATTGCTTTCTGGTATTGAATGCACAAGTTTATGCTTCTCTGCTGGAAAGATGCATTAAACTCCCTCTCTTACATCTTCTCTTCTGGTGTTTTGATGACGCTGGTGCAGAGTGCTGTCTAACACAAGGTCAGAAATCCGATTTTAGTACCTACACTTTCATGTGTTTCAAATTTTTATCAAAAAATGTTTTTCATCTGATTACAATTCAAGGAATCGTTAATTGCAAATGTGTTGACTTATAGTCTTAAATTAGCCCGATTGTTATCTATGCAAAGCTTGTGTCATAACTTCGTGTTTTCAGACTACATATCTTTCACGTGTCATAGCCTCATTTTATCTATAATGACTGACAACATCTGTGCTTTCAGTGTCAGTATTAATACACTCAGTCATACTCCGCCACCACAGTGATGACAATGATAACAGAAAGCACAGCACATAGATCAGCCGGTGGTTTAGTGTATATGATGCACATTATTTCTCCAGGTATCAAACCTTTCACTGACTCTTGTGCCTCGTATAGGAGACTCTGCATCGGTTTGTTTTCTGCTCTTTTTATTGTGTTTTTTTTCTGTGTGTGTGTTTGTGATCACAAATCTGACTTTTGTGTATTAAAGTAATGTTGAAGGCAGATTAGAGTCTGCTTGTGTGTTGATTGGATTAGAAAGTATTTGTAAAGCATTTTACTCCATAAATTTTAAATTAATCCCAGGGATTCTCTCTTTCAATTTTGTCCTTGTCTTCAGCGCTATCCGTGTCACATATAATAATGAACACAGCATTATATAAAGCTGTCAACACTGCTGCTGTGTGCTCATGGTTTTGTACTAACAGGAAATGACAGAAGCCACTGACAGATTCCAATCAAACTGCGGCTTTGAAGCACAACTGCGAGGTTCAAATGCCACCAATAGTGAGCTAAGCTGTTTTTACCATCAATATATTCGTTTACTTTTTTGCTTTTGCAGAACTGTCCACGTTTTGTGCTCTTACTTTTTCATTTAAATTTTCTCCATGTGTTGCACTTTTAATTGTTGAACAGTGACAAACTCAAATGTGATCCTTTTTTAAGGGAAACTGGTGTTGTTTGGTCATTTATGGCTTCATATTGTCATTTTTGTCAAATTTTGATCCTGAGATGCATTAGGATGCGGTTTCTTTTGGGGGGGGGGGATTCCCTCCTGTACTTGGAGACTGAAAACTGCCAATGAAAGAGTTTTTAAGAAATGCTTCATATAAATCACAAGAATGCTTTAATGTGTAATTAAAACATGCAAATGCAATGACTAAATTTCAGTCAAGTGTCAGATTGAAATTAATTTAATGAGGGTCAACAAAAGAGATGATGTTTTTATTTGGAAGCTGTCTGTGTTTATGTCTTTGTTTAGATGCCTGAAGAGGAGATGTTGCTGAGAGTCTGTGTTGCTTAAGGTCACATTTGAGTTTTTTTTGGGTTTTGTGTTTTTTTCTGTGCTGTGTGTGTGAACTACAGACAGTCCCCAGTGTCTGGCTGCGCTGTAAATAGCCATGGGAAAGCCAGGGAGAAACATACACACACACACATGCACACACTCATTCACACTGTTTTTTTGGACGTTTTCTTTTTAACATCCAGAGATTTGGCTTTGGAGTAAAGCTCTCTTTCTCCGAGTCCCTTTATTCTCTCCCATAGCAGTTTGGGTCTCTCCTTCTCTCACACAAAATATCACACAGTGATTCGTTTTTTAACAGTTCCATGATTTCTTATGTGGTGTTTTCTCTGCAAGTGTGTGTGTGTTTATTTTTGTGTGTGTGTGTGTGTGTGTGTAATGGATTTAGCCTCTTCACAAAAGTCTGCTCTCTTTGTGTGTTTCCCAGAATTGCTCTTGACTCTTGGGTTGACTTTGGGGCGATACTATGAAATTTCATTGGTATGAAATATTGATATTGAACATGAGAGCATGTGCTCGCGTGTATTGCAGTGGGTGATGCAGCTCCCTTGGATGCCTTAAAGTTACACTGAGCAACTTTTTTACAGGCCTATAAACACACACTGACACAGTGTTCTTGATACAAGAAATAATTTGCCAGAGCTAGCATTTTTTTTAGATGTATTTTAAATGCTTACACTTATAATTTTTAGCGGAGCACTGCACAAAAAAGATTGCACTGTGTGTGTTTTATTATTTTTTCATTAAAAAATTAATTACATTTGAGATGGCTTTTAATGTTTTTGAGATGTCAAACGAAACAAGCGTTTAACCATCATATCACTGTATTAAAAAAACTTGTAAAAATGGCAGTTGTGCCAGATGTAGCAGTCACAACAAATCAGTCTCTGTGAAGCAGTGCCCTGCTTTAAAAAACTTTGGGAACAGCTTGTGTTTAAAGACACAAAATGACTCTGGCAGCTACACCTAATGATGCTACCATGTTGACAATGAGAGGGAGTCTCTTCCTCCCTCGATGGAGTCTTTGCTCCGTCTCTTCTTCTTGTACCCACCTGCCAATCACAGTGCTGTTTCCCTCATTGGAAAGCTTAAATCAAACAGCTTGTCTAGTTTATTTCTAACTGCTGTTTCTCCACATACTGCACTTTATCGCTTAAGGGATGAGAAGAGATTTAAGGAGCGTGGAAGGTAATGAAAGTTCATTGCAAAAACACCCTTAAAGTTTTTAAAGTCAGTTAACATTCTTGGAAATGTACTAATTCACTTTCTTACCCAGAGTTAAATGAGATTACTGATATCATCAGTAAGATGTGTCCATTATATATAAAGCTGATGCTGGAAACATTAGCTTGGCATAGAAACTATTAGCAGAGAGAACAGTCAGCCTATCTCTGTGCAGATTTCAATGGTCAACCCACCAGCAGCTTTACTGCTCAATAATTAACACATTGATCTTATTAATTTATTTCTAAATTTATTTATAGACAACAGCCAAGGTGTAAAAACGAGGCACTGAAATGCTTTTTCTGGTAGTAGCTGCCTGTTGTTTTTCACACTTAGGTTTTTGTACACATTAAACGAAAGAGATAATACATGTTATTAAGTGAGCTTTAGAGGTGCTGTTTGATAAGGTTTGTTTTTATAATTGGTCCAGGCTAGGGTCAAGGCTATTACATCAGTAGTGTGACATGAAACCAGCTTTTTTCCTTATTTTTGGGTACTGCTAAACTCTAACATAAATGTGGTCTTTTTTCTGTTTTTTTCTGCTTTCGGGTAAAATGAAATAATTTTCTTAACTTGCAAGACTTTTATTAACAACATGTGCTTTCACCTACTTTGTCATTATATTCACATAACTGATGATTATTTATCAAAAATCTCATTATGTATAGATTTTTTAAAAGCACCCATGGTCATCCTTGCGTTGTTGCAATATCGATATCAAGGCATTTTATCAAAACAAAAAAATCTTTCAAGATTTAGCGGTGGCTAATATATGCAGAGATATAATTGCCTCACCTAGTGGAGAAGTCAACCCAGGTCATGCCACTGCTCATACTCATTGTTTTTGTTAAAAGAAGTACTGATATAACATGGTAAGTCTGACCTGCTCGTTTCCGATTCAGCTTGACTTGTTCATCAAATTTTCAAGACACATTCGCCATCTTAAAAAAACCTGCAGAGTAAGCTCCCTGTGTATCATAAAATAAGACTTCTTCTAACAGGAAAATTCATGAAATACGTTGATATGAAATGGAAACAGCTAAACTTATCACCGCCCCACGGGGAGTTTAAGACTCAACATGAGATAAAATGACTTGTTGAAATGACTTTGAGAGATGGCAGAATCTTTATGGCGATGCTCTCTCAGTTACTCTCCTTTCTCTCATTTCTAAACTGAAATCTGAACCCCAGATTGCCATTCCCAAAGCTGCTCAGACAGCCATCGCCGACATGCTGATGGTGACTGACATCCAGGCCACTTTCACAAATGAATGGAGCTTTCACAAATGATCTGTCACTCCTTCTCTCTATCTCTCCCTGTGCTTTTCTTGGTGTGATAGAAACACACACTCCCACAACTGCGCATATCCCAACTGTCATCTGCCACCTCGTCTCAGCGGGAGCAGTCAGCCTAGATCTCCACGCTCTGCTTCCTGAGGAGCGTTAGCTGGATGGGGGGGGGGGGGCATCTGACCGTCTGTTATTGCCATGGCGGGCACTTGCTGGAGCAGGACTGGGCACCAGCAGGTCCCAGCGGGCATCACCCTGCCTGCCCCTGAGCAGAGACTCACTGCAGGGCCGTTCACATGGCACAGATAGGCCTGTTTGGTTCTGTCAAACACATGCACCCTATGCACCTTATGTTCCTTTTACATATGGACAAAGTTATGAAATCAGTACCTCCATAATATAATGAATCTGTTGAAATATATCATTCTTTTCTATCTTTCCATTTTTAAAGTAACTTTAATTTGTGAATTATCAGTGACAGCTCTAGTATACATATGTCAGCACATAAGCATTATAAATGAATCCATGTTTGCTCATACATACATAAATACTGGTAAGCATATGCTGGCATTTGACTATAGTCATCAGAATGCAACAACATACAATCCCTAAGACTTTCTGGCATGCAGTCCTGTGTGGGTGCGTGTTGCAGAGCCCTTTGGCCTGCCCTGATTGATGCATTTCTCCTTGAATACCCTCCTGTCTTAGCAGAGTATAATGGCTGTTCAGAGGTTGAGACCTCTTTAATGAGCAGCTAATTTGTTGATGCGGTTCCTCAGACTGCTGTGTCACGACAGCACACAGGCAGTTGGTTGGTTCTGCTCTGCTCTCCTACCCCGAGGCTATGAGTTAGCATATTCATTGTGTGTATGTGTGTGTGTGTGTGCATGCCCAAGAGCTGTTACTGTCAGCAGTTATGTGTTAGCATGGAAACTTAGGGCATGTAGTGTGGATGTCACCTATCCTCGTATAAATATTATGCTGAATATGTCATATGTGGATGTCATGCACCATCTCTGAGGCTGCAAGTATAAATACATACAGAAACCTAGTCAAGTAGCATCTCATTCCAAAGTCCTTGTATTCTCTGATTTGCTGGAAGATGTTTAAACTGTTTTTGAATAATATAATTAGAAGCATTTAAACTAAACTGTTTCTTTGGGAGTTGTTGTGTTTGTTAAACTAAAAAAACATCAACATTTTAATTACTTTAGCATGCTAATCTTGATCTTCATTTCTAGGGGGTTTGGTTTAATGAGACTAAGGTCTTAACATTATTCTGACCTTTCTATTGTGTTTGTTTTTGCCCTCCAGGAGGGCAGGAGAACAACCTGGCCAAGGCTTTTGTCAGTTTTAAATTAAGTGTAAAAAAAAACTCCAGAGAGTTTGTATTTTTACCTGCAGTCATAGTTCAGATTGATGTTTAAAAGAAATAGCCAGTAATTGACTTGGGGCACTGAGGCTGACTGTTAAGGTCAATATTTAAGGTTAAGGGGAAAATATGATGTGAAACACTTCAGAAAACTGCTGTTTTATTTAACCCAGTTGTGCCTCTTGAGGCAAAGATTTAGGCGTAACTCTGAAGATAAAAGCTACTGATTCAAAAATAAAAGTAAATAAATACTGTGATACAGCAAGACCAAATGCCCACAAACCTTCTGAGTTCTCCTACAATCCAAAGGGCTCTCCCTCTCTCCACCTACTTTGGTGATGGCCATGTGGGAGCTAAATCACAGCTCAGCCCAGGATTTTATCGATCTGATATGGAGGAGTCCTCTCCAGCAGCTTCCCTTGTTGCCTATGAATCATCTGGGTAACTGTGTGGTGCCCCCGGCCTGCCTGGCACTGTAATGCATTAAAAAAAGCAAGTACTGGAAGGTTCGCTGATCGTACATGGGCTTTTTCATCACATAACCTCCCGCCCTCTTAAGTTCTTTGCCTTTTTAAGCTGTATCATCATCATTACTGTAATGATGAGCATGAATAATGGCTCTGCTGCCTGGCCAGATAGCAGCTTAACACTTTCATTAATCACAGTGACAAAAAATTATTACAACAAAAATTTTCTTACTCTTATCAATTAGGAGTGTTGGGATATACAGGTATTGACAAAAATTATGATATTAGAAATAGAATTACTCATTGATATCTTAATGATGCATATATGATACTACTTTGTAAATAATACAATGATTCTTGAATGCTCTGTTTCTTTTTGTTGTTGCTTTGTCACAGGAGGTAGGTAGGTGGCGCTGTGAAAAAAAAAAAATTATATATATATTTGTTTGACTCCTATCTGGCTGCCTCGGTTTGTTCCTCTGCATTACTCTCGGTCTCACCCGCCTTCTCGCTCCCTGTCACTTTGTCATCCGTGGCCCTCACACATCTGCCTGGTTGTGATAATAGCTATCCCTGTCAACAAGAAGCAGGGGAGGGCAGCAGAACGCTGAGGGGTCTTCACAGCGCTCTCTCTCTCTTTCTTTCTCAGGCGTACACACAAACACACACTCGTGCACACAATGCATCAGCCACACAGCCTCTATTAAATTACAAAACGTGTACCCCGGCCCGATGATTGCAGGATCGATAAATGTTTGCCTGCTCAGTGAATGCTTGGTCGCCGCTCGGAGCCTGTTAGTTAGCATGCAGGATGTTCATGGAAGGCTGAACAGAAAAGTAGTAGAAAGAAAGAAGGAGGGGAAGTAAAATGATAGGAGAAAAGCCAGAGAGAGAGAGAGAGAGAGGAGTGCAGCACAAGCCACCAGTTTGACAGAGTCACAGCCCACCATCACCCAGAACCTTCAGTCTCATCCTATTAAACATTCACATTTTGAGGGATTTATTCGACAAAACTGCTGATGTCAGTAGTAAGAATTGCTGAAACAGGAGGACTTTTGTTTGTGCACATTGCACTCACTCAAAAAGTGTTCATTTTAACCTTATTTTAATTTTGTTAGCCAAGATACCAGCATGGCTCTAAGAATAGCATGTTACCACCCATACGTAGCATTGTCATTTGAAACGTGTTAGCATGTTAATGTTAGAATTTAGCACAAAGCACCACTAAGACAAAGTAAAGCCTCACAGAGCTGCTAGCATGCCTGTTGAATGCTAAACTGTGTCTCTTGTAGGAAGATCACTTTAACACAGGGAGGCCCTTTCAGATGTCTTAATGAAACTAAAGTGTGTTAAAAAATAAGACCTCTTGTTCAATTTGAACCACATTTTTTGCAGTGTATAAAATTTGTAAGTGATACCATCCATCCTCACTGCTTAGCGTCCCTGTGGGTCTTGCTGAGTCACATATTCCAGGTCATCTGAGTGTGTGAGCGAGAAGGCCTGTGAATGAGCAAGCATTTGTACCCTCATGATTGTGTGTGTGTGTGTGTGTGTGGCTGAGTGTTTTGTGTGTATGTCATTCTTTTTGGGGGAAAGGTCTCTGGCGTCAGCTGCGATTTCTTGGCCGATCCAAACCAGGCAAACTGGACAGGCTGTTCTGTCTTCTCTGTGTCTCCCGGACAACCACTGGTGGTAAACTGAGGGGTCAGAGGAATAGGGCGACACAGAGTGTGTGTGTGTCTGAGAAAAAGGAGAGGGGTGTTTGTGTGTGTGTGTGTGTTCTGTCCCGAGGATGTTTTGCTGCTGATTCAGAGGCCCAATATAGAACAGAACACCCGGGCTTTGTATGCTATGCTGGTGCGTGGTGTGTTTGTGTCTTTCGGGGGACGGCAGTGTTGGTCCTTTGGTGGAAGACTTTAGACTCAAGACTTAATAGAGACATTCATGGTCCCCAGAGAATTAGACCTAAAGAGTTTGGTGATCCCCTGATTTTGTATGGTGCTGCCAAGAGGTCACAAAGTTTGTCCAGCTTGACCTCTAGTTCATCTAAAGATAGCTCTAAAAATAATGACCAAGTTAGAGTAGAGGTATCAAGTGCATTTTTGGGGGACTATTTTCAGTGGCAGATTAATGAACAGTGAACATTTACAGCAACAGGATGGCATATGCAAGATTAGCTCAAAATAAATGAAAGTGCCCATGAAGACCAATTAAGAAACATGTCATCCAGTTCACCAGTGTGGTTCAGTGTATTTTTAATGGGACTTTATGGCACAAATAAATTAGATTGAACAGGCTGTGGCTATACAGAAAATACTTATTTGTGTGATCAGTTCATTGTTGATTTTTGTCTTCTAATAGGATTTGTTGTCAACAAGAAACATACAGAATATCTTATTCTTACGTAGTAATGCAGAGATTTAACATGCGAACAACAAGCTAACATTAGCAAAGTGGCATATTGATTGGACCATTGTAGGACTATTTTAGGACTGTGATTATGTCTTCATGCTAGCATTCATTACAAAATGGAGTCTATGTACAGCTGAACCTGACAAGATGATGTTTGAAAGTCCTGAGTAGACCACAATGAAAAATAACAAAGGTTTTTGATCTGTTATAGTAGCAGTGTGTCCTTTTTTGCCTGTCAAGTAGTCAAGTTTCTGCTGTTAAATGAGTTATCGAGCCTCACATGGCTGCTAGCATGTCTATAGACTTTTAGTCTTAATGTGTCCAAATGGCAGAGGAGATAAAGTTGCAAGAATCAATACTGTACTTTTCTACAACAGAACTCTGTCCTTAACATCAAGGAGTTGCAAGAGAAAGACCATTTTTAGGAGGAATGATGAACGACATGAACTCATGTTGCTGAGAGTAAGATGTAAAATGTGATAACCGGGGAATCTGAAGACATTTTCTTGTTTGTGTCTGACTGCATCCAGATGTTGAATTGCATAAGTCTGCACACTTGGGATGGTGACACAGCAGTTTTTCGTATGTATTTGTTTGTGTGTCTTTATGTATGCAACTGTGTGTGTCCACTGGTCACATCATGCAGCCCAGAGCTGTAAAGCTGAGCCACGCAAACCCTGCAGCTTTCTCTAACACACAGACATTTTCTCAGACATCTCTGCACCCACTCACATTCGCTCAAGGCTATACATTCCACATTTCCAGCCCTTTTTACTTTATACTGTAAGCCAAGAGGAATCCAGCATGTGCAGTGAGGGTTTGCCGCAGAGCAATGTGCAGCAGATGGAAGGATATCATATGATATCGAGAACAAACCTAATACCATACAGACCTTCCCTGGACATGACACACTTAAGTGGGTCTGTCTGTGTCAGGGCCAAATTATACTGAGCACTTAATGCACTCAGGTCAGAGCTGTTTACACAGTGTGTGTGCAAGTTTTGACTCAGCATGTGTCTCGAATCCCAACACGGCTACGTTCATGTCATCACAACTGGATGTCCTGTATCAGCTGCTGTGCTGCAAACTCGCCAGTTCTCGAAACCATTACACGCTGACTCAACATTTGATAGAGTGGCCCGCCAGTGTAAATGCTTAAAACATTTGGCTTACTGCCTGTGCCATTTACTGTAATTAAGATTTAAGATGCTATTAAATCTGATTATTATGTGCTGATTCGCAGTCTCTTAAACCAACAGGCAGGAGGTAAACAGTTGGAAATTGGATGAGAAAAATCAATAATGCAAAAATCAAATTAGAAAAATACTGCAGTTGCAGTGTTTAGTTTTTGATTTATTCTGGCTAATGTGTGCCATAATCGTCCTCTTCATTTTCTACCCATTTTTCTTTCCAATTTTTATTCCTGGCAGCAAATTTTATGCTGTTTTATGACCCTGGGTACTGTAAACTTCTGTGATTTGTGTCAACTTGCAGCAGGAAATAGAGTTTTTATACACATAAGAATAAATTAACTGTTGTTTTATTAGCTGAAGAGGAAAAAACTCCTTCAAATGCAGAGTTGTCCAGTTTGGCCTTCATTCCTAGAACAGCATTTTCCAAACTTAGGGTTGTGACCTAAAATGCAACATGGACCTATTTTTATTAGATTGCCAATTTGCATAGTACATTGCTTTATAATGATATGTGAATTAATTTCCCAAACTATAATACAAAGAAAGATATTTTTTATTGGTCTGTTCAGTAAAGATTCTTTGTGCGAGAACCTGTAAACTTGCTCACATTCTGGCTGAGGTAACGTCTGTGATTACCTCATTCTTGATCATGTGCATGATGTCAAAACAAAAATATTAGCAAGAGTTTGTAAAAGTTGGACCCCACCAAAGCCATTCCAACTGCGGAGAAGATGCTTTAATGTATTTCTTTGTGGGGAGTTTCTTAATAATGAGAGCTTAGAAATAAACAGATTGGACAGATTTTCCTAACTGAGTCATTCTCAGCACTGGAGCAATTTAAAAGTATTTTTCTTGTGCAAAGAAGAGTAATTGTTCTAAGAAAAAAAACTACGAACCATGATCTTCCAGCTAAGCTGCCTGTGACTGGAAGGTTGCAAGTTGAATTTGTGGCTGATTAAGGTGAATGTTTTCCTGAATGACCAAATCCTGTTCAGATAATAGGCTTGCCAGCAGCTTTGCAGAGACTGAAGTTGCCCAATTTCAGCTCCAGTAACCACCTTATGATGCATCACACAGCTGCACCAGAAACAAAGACCGTTGTTGGTGGCCTTTCTGTACTTGCCATTATCTAATTTACACCACTGCTGTGACAGCTCTGACCCATGCTGTTAACCTGATAGTGACCTGATTTAGTGAACCGAGACAGTAAACCCGGACTGGCCACTTTGCAGACTTTGCAGACCAAACTGTCACAGTGTCAGAGTGTGTGAGTGTGCTGCTTGCAGAGGATTTGTAGCCAAGGTTCTGATTGATCATGTTTGTTGCTTAGGTGTATTTGGCTTAGCAGCCTCACATCAATCGCTAATATGGATTTGTGGGCTGCAGCTATGCAAACAAGTGCTCTGAAGCCAGAGAAGACACATATCCCCATCGCAGATCTGTGCTTTTCACTCAAATTGCAAGTGCAAATGCTTCCCTTTTGGATAGAGCTCAATCCACTGTAGAGATGAACTATTCCTCGTCTTGGTTTGCTCCTGTGCTTGCATATGAATTAGGTCATACAGTATGTGCTCTGTAAAGTACAGTACCGAGCTATCCATGTGTGCATGCATTTTTCATGAGGCTCCCTGTGTGCGTGAGAGAGGTTTGTGTGCTCCTGTGTGTGTGTGTGCTGGCTCTGTCTTTGAGCTAAGAAGGGAAGTCTTCCCAGGAAATCTATCTCGGTGTTTCTGTTCCTCTGTTGTTAGATAGAAAAGGGCAGCGAGAGAAGAGAGCGTATGAAGGAGCGTTGGAGAGCCTGCAGGGCGGCACAGCAAACCCAAAGAGAGGGTGATGGTGGGAGATAAATGAGAGGGGAAGTGTAAAGAGGGTAGTTATGAGCTGGAGGTAGAGAGGAAGGATCATAGAGAGAAAGAAAGATGGAGGGAAATCCCCATGCCAGGCGGATACACATACACACACACACACACACACACACACACACACACACACACCGAGAGCTGCAGATAGACCTGCTTGACGACAAGAATCACAATGACTAACTGTAAAAAACCATTGTGGTTTGATCGTATGAGACTTTGGGAATTTTAATCTACCGCTCAGCTCATACTGTGGCTTCTGAGCAGCTTATCCTTGTCACAAAAAACTGAACAAATCTGAATTTATTAGGCACAATTAGTGACAAAGATTTGTTATGTCAAAGCATGAAAAAAAACAACCCTCAGTTTTACAAATTAGCAGAAGTTATGAGACTTTAGGATCCCTGTGAAGTAATTGGGGCATTGCAGCTGCAGCGGAAAAAAATAGATATTAATACAACTTTTTTGCATTATTTAACTTTATTGCCAACTAAAAATCTCAGTTGAAGTTGAACCAGACTGAAAAATAGCTTGTTTTAACTGTTATTTTGCACTTTGGGGAGAGACACTTTGGATACCCATTAACTTTAAGTGAGGAGAGGAAAGCATGTTGTAATCGAGGAGGGACGAAGGGTAGAGCCGGGTCAGTGGGTGACTCAAATGGACCTTTGTCTGCTGGCATATTCATGCTAAAATTAGCCTGTTTATGTGATTTGCAGCATTCCTACAGGCATAAACACAACCACATGACAGGAGAGAGAGTCTCAGTTCAGCCCTGTGAAGCAAAACTAATCAGAGCAAACCACAAACAACTTTCTGCAGATTGATGATTTATTTAGGTTCATTTTGTGTCAGGTTTTCTAGAGATCTTTGCCCACAATGGTGTGAAGCAGAACAAAACAAAGACTCTACTGTGATTTATTATTGAAACCATATCAGATTTTTTGATAATGCACTTATTTCAATCTCCGGCTGTGTTGTAAATATTTTAGATTAGAGATTTAGAGATTTAGGTTTAATATTTCTTTTTAATACAGACCTGTAAATGCTATTGATTTGAGAGGCCTCAGTTGCATAATAGTGAAGAGAGTAATTACAAAGTTCATGGCCTGACATTTAAGCATACTTAATTCAGCAGTCGTGGAGCATATGAATTCTTTCTTGGTAGTAGCTGGCACCCTGAACCTCAAGGAAGTTGTCATCAAAATAGTTATTATCATTAATAGTGAAAAATGCCACACTTGGTCATTTCCTCTGACTCATTTTCACCTCTTAACTTGTGACCATTGAGTGTATAAAACACTGGACAAACCTTCCGTGACGTCACCCATTGGTTTCTGCATGAGCGGAAGTGAAGCCTCAGAAATCTCGTCCTGGGCGCTGCCATTAGCCTGCGCGTGACTCCGCCAAGAGCCCGCCTAAATGACGAAAAACCAAATATGGGATAAGAGGCAGAGTCGAAGGACGGACAGCGCACCCACTCAGCTAACAGCCCCCGGCTATACGTCAACAGGCTGTCAATCAACAGCTGAATAGC
>JAPZDY010000015.1:12876545-12898776 GCA_029783645.1 Ctenochaetus hawaiiensis | reverse complement strand
ATTTACGTGACAATTTGTACTCGATGGTCGCGATATAGTCATTTCATACATCTCATCAGATTTATACATCGATACATTGCATATATTCGATATATTGTGCAGCCCTTTGACAGATGGATGAAAATTGGCAGGAAATTTGTCTTGGATTCCTGAAACTGTTTGAAAAGTTTCTTGGGGTTTTCCTCACACACATGGTTGATTTCGCTCTCTGGGCCTGCGTTTGTGGGTGCTTTGTGATCTCCTTAGGAGCATTTAGAAAATCTCTTACCCACAAGAGTGCATTTAACACAGCAGTCCGACACAGCCATGTCTCTTTGGTTCAAAGTGCTACATAAATACCTTTTTGGCCCTGAACACATCTCCCCTTAACAAGATTTACTCAAGCATGGGGACTGCTAATGGCTTAATTCATAAAGTAATATGACCCTATTTTGCTTTTTCTTTTTCCCTTCTTCTCTCTTACATAATGTCTGAGTAGACACAGACTCTGTGCCTAACGTCGGGTTTTGTGTGTCACTGACGGATTTACAGCATACCTTGGTTTTTATGCACATTGCTGTTATCACATAGTCTTGTTGTGTTCTTAATAACTGTAGAATTGACCCACTTAGATGGTTAAATCTGTTGTTTACGAGCTCTGGATGATAAGTGTTTAACTGGATACATATCAGTGCTTCTGCAGCAGCCTTTATGGTCTTGGCCTGCCATGTATTTATAGGATGTGTAAAAGGTGCAGTACTGTTTGCATATATAATAACACAGCATGCTCACACTGTGTCAAACTGTCTGGCCATAGATTAATGTGTCGGCCTGTAATAGACATTTGTTTGTCTGCCCCTTTTTTCAGAGGCTTCTTCCTCCCTGTTAGTGAAGGGATTTGTAATGATGGAGCAGGCAGACTGTGCGTCCTGTGTGTGCGTCAGTGTGTGTTTACGTCTGTGCATGCCTTCATCGCCGTGCGTGTGCTTGTACTAGACTGAGAAGTGATCATTATGACTGTACTGCATCCTTGTTTTTCACTTTAAACGACCCCGCACACTCTAAATTACAGCCAGCTCTGTTCCACCATTGTGCCTGAGAGAGTGATTGTGGGATCACAAGAAGCTCTGTGTGAATCAGGGCAGAGACATTTGTTTTCCTCTGAACTCAGCAGTCAGTCAGTTTTATGCATTTGCAGGTGAGTTGTACGACTCCATGAAATGAAACTGTAGAAAACTGCATATGAGAACTATTCAGTCACAAAATGAGTGTCTCCCACAGCACACCTGTGGCTCAGGACTTTCTGTAGTTCCCCTGTTTTTTTCCTTTTAAACTGTGAGTTTGGTTCAGAAAAACCACTATTCTCTTTGGTATGTAACGCTATTCACATGGTTTCCCACAGACAAGGTAAAAAGATGTATCATGTACTGTGATTTAGGGATGCAAAATATACATAGGTGCAGATTAATTATCAGCAGGTAATGGAAAAGAATAGCATTTTATTTTATGATGATTATTTCAATATTGGTAGTATTGTAATAATGAAATAAATAGAACTGTTAAAGCGGGTTTGTGATCCACCAATGATCACATAGAAGTAAAACAAGAAGAAGATCAGAAAGTCAAACATGTCACCGTCTGTGTGGACGTTTTTACAGTTCAGAGGAAGACAACAGGATTACATGTTCTGCGAATATCAGATAGGAAGGAAAAGTCGTGATGCCAGTTAAATTTGGTCTGCTCGCAAATGAAAGAATGCAAGCATTGGTTGGATGTTTTGTCTTTTCTTGCTACCAATTAAAAATCAGATTTTCGCTTTTGACCAAACTGAAGCCATTTTTAATCAGTTCATTATAGCAAGATGTGATAAATACACAAACAACAGCTGCAAACACATATGAATGTTATGATCTCAGCCTTAACAGAAAGAAGACTGTTATATCTGTTATAACAGGCTGGTCAACAACAGAGTCAGCTTGTTGTGTTTGAGGACCCTTTGTATTTTCAGCTCCAGTTATCACCAGGGGAAAGGCCTGAGGTGCAGTGGAGATTCACTGATGTTTCTCCCTGTATGTGTGTGTGTGTTATCTGGGACAAAGTGCAGAGAAGAGAGCTTTTTCCCAACAGGAGAAAGAAACCGCAGCATACCTCAACACACCCCTATCATGTGCTGTACATGTTTGCTTTTCAAATGGTTTGTTTGGATGATGGCGCGCTACGAACAGCCTCTGTGCTACAGAGACTGAAAGCCCTTAAAGGCACTGGGTGTTTATTCACTGATGGCATAATTGGGATAAATTAATTGCCTCGAATGCAATAACCTTTTAGATTGAATGAACTTCTCCCTTGTCAATTCTCTGTTGGGAGCTCTCATTTTTTAATCAGTCAATAAAATGTTTTTTTTGTTCAGCACCTATCACACACATCAGTGCAGCTGTGTTTCACGGATGACTGATAAACCGGTAATGAGACAGAACAGGTGTACACAATAAAAGTGAAATAAAACAAAATTTAAACACTGGAGAGACTGATAAAAATGCAAAGCAAGGATAAAATGGTGACAGGAAAATTTATATGAAAAAGTTTAAATAATCATAATATAAATTTAAATAAAAGCTGGACTTAAAACTAGACAAAATAGACTCAAAAGACAAAAATATGAAAACGCTAGTTAAAGTCAGATTAATAAAACAGAATACAATTTGCAATAAAATAAGTAAGAGAAATGAAGTAAATGATGTATATTAATCATTCAAATAAAAAGCCAGACAGGATTTTGGAGCAGTTTCACTCAACTTGTGTGACTGAATCAATTTAATGGGATTGTTTTTTTTTATTTCCTCCATCTTCATGGACTTGAAATAAGCTGACTTTACTGAGTGTAATTCACCTCAGAAAAAAAGTCTTTATTTTATAAATACAACTGTGGAATTTTTAATAACTTACAAATAATAATTTATGAAGTGCATCTATCGTTCACAGCGTTTACATAAACCATGGAAGAAGTAGAAGCTTGTTGCTGTGTTTCAGCTTTTATCTATGAGTCCATCTGTTCTGAATAATATGAAACATTATACACATGTACAGTTGCAGGTATGACATGGTGAGAGATTGATGTAGATAAGCGAGGAAACAAGTTGTTCTTTTGCTAAACTTAGACAGCTTTCAACCCTTCCGCCGTAAGCAGGATGTTGCTCTCTGTAAACACTTGTACACACACACACACACACACACACACACACACACACACACACACACACACATACACACATAGGTTTCTTGACATTCATGCAAGAGCTATTTTGATAGATCTGATAAATAACACGGGCCAGAGTCTTGTGTTTTAAATACCTTCTTGTGGTGGGTAATTGCATGCAGCTGTGTGCAAACGCAAGTTGGCAGTGCATACATGTGTGTGCTCCTTTTGGGTGTCTGTGATTGGCAAGTAGGGCGAGAATAGCAACCAAGATTGAAAGGAAACATGAAAGTGAATGTATGATTTTATTTAAAGTAAGAGACAGCAACCAATGAGGAGAGCAAGAAAGTGATTTAGAAGGAGCTGACAGTGGAAGATGCCTTCAGTATCTGCAGGACGCAAAGGTATTTACACTGAAATAAGGTTCAAATAATGAGCTGCCGCAATTTAAGTCACCAAAGTGACTGATGGACAGAGTAAGTGTGGGCCGTGTCCTCAAAGGAGCCTTTGTTTTTTTAACTGAAACCTGTATATGTACTTCCTCTGAGGAATTCTTAACAAATGAGAGGAAACAAATGACTCATCCTATTTGCAGACAAAGAATATGATTCCCTTTATTAGACAAAAACCATGTGTAGCTGTTATTTCTCAGGTTTGTGGGATCGCTGTGGTTTGTCAAAGCATTGCTTGAGCATTAGCCACTTTTTCTTCTGCACGATTCCTAAGACAAGTTTGACATTTTAGACAATATTCCCATTTGCTTTTCACCAGTCTCATATTTGTCAGCTGGAATAAAGAAACGGTTGGCTTAGAACAAAACCTGGAAACAGGAGCAAAACAACCATGCTGGATTTGTTTTAATCCATAAAAAAATATGTATAATTTGTGACATTTAGAGACACTGGTGGGTTGGTTTTAATCCTTTGAGAAAGTAAAAAAAAGGTGATTCTACTTCCATTACTTATGTGAAGCTAAGCTAACCATTCTGGCTCCAGCTTTATAACAACCATACAGACATAAGTGTGGTTTCAATCTAATTTTCTAGCTCTTGGCATTAAACAAAGCCTGAATTTATTTCCTGAAATGTCAAACAATTCATTTAACGACAACACAGAATTGACATTTTGCCCTGTTTTTACACTAAGCTTATATTTCGACACAGAAAACACATCAGTGACCCACTGACCTATAGATATAGCCATGAACTTTTAGTCACATCCGTTATCGATCGTCCAGTTTCCCCTTGGGGATCATTCAAACACCATTTCACCCCATTACTGGGTATGAGAGGCAGAGAATGTCTGTAATAATAAATTTAGCTGCCTTGTTTAAATTATGTATATATAGGATATAATGTTTTATTCTCCTATAGCATAAAGAAAACTTGTGCTCCCCTGTTTTTAGGAAGTATTAATGGGCTTATTGATTATAATCAGTGAAGTTAGCAATGAATAAGTAGTAATATTAATTTAAATTTCTGCATCCAAATCTGTTTTAACATGCACCTTTACTCACATTTTAAAAAAATCTATTTAAATTAATAGTTAAGAAATAAATAGTTACACTTTTTTGGAACATATATGCACTTTCTTGCCAAGAGTTTTATTTACGAAGATTTATACCATTCTAATGTCTGTCCATTAAAATAAACTTGGGGCCAGGAGATGCTTTGCTCAGCTTAGTTTATCTTAGCTTAATGTGAAGTCTGCTAATGAGAAAACAGCGACAAGGGAAATAACCTTCTATAAAACCACAATTTGTCATTTTTACACTTAATTTATTTTTACTGATAATTAACATACAAGATAAAACATCTAAGTGGGCTTTAAAGGTGCCTGTGGGTTGACTTTGCTATTTTTAGACAAAACCAGGCTAGCTGTTTCAGTTTCCAGTGTATTTGCTATGCTAAGTTTTGCTAACCTTTCTTATTTATTATCATATAGACATGAGAGTGGTATCAATATTCTAGCTCTTGAGAATGAAGTAGATATGTATATTTGCCAAAATTCTGAAGTATTTCTTTAAAGCTACAACTGGGTTTAGTGACAGAAACTCCGACACATTTAGCAAACAGGTTGTGATCCATCTTTTGATATGGCATTTATGTTAAACATCTGCTCATGTTAGCTCACTTACTCTTCTTCTGTAAAAAATTAATGTACTGGTACATTAAAGGATGTTGTAAACTGTTGCATACATTATTTCCTGTTGCTGCAGTTTCAGAACTGCTGATAAAGGTAGATAAAAACCACGGTTCAGGTTTACGCTGCTTCTAATGAATTGTTAGTGGGCTTTTCTAGAAGAGTAGGAATTAACTTCCGTGTTTCTTGGAAGAAAGTCAAAAAATGATCCATCTTGGCAAATGGGCCAAACACTTCAAATCATTTTCCACAAACTCACAACAGTGGGATTGGTGCCCAGTGATATCTGAGCAGCTGCCCAGTCACTGCAACTGAGACTTACACTGTCAATACACTGCATAGAGCAATTATGCTCATTAGTTTGCTTGCATGTTTTTACAACTACAACAACAACAACAATAACAGCATGTACTTACAGTATTCAGAATGAACATTTTTTTCACATGAGCTGTAACCTGTTTGGATGATATATATGATTTGTTTTACCAGTTTACTCACAAGTTTAAAAAAGGCCAAAAAAAAGCTTTCATAAAATGTATTTGTGTGCTTAAATACTACATGTGCCTTAAAGTAAGACATTTTTTTGTGCTAAAACTAACCTTGAAAACAGTCTCCCCTGCTTTTGACAACATGAATTTGATATGTATGTCTGAGAATCTGTATGAGTTATTTAATTACCTGAACACACTTTTCGAAGTTAAGCTTGACTATACATTTTTTAACAAACTGTTCTCAAGTGATCTCCAAAAGGTTAACATTTCATTGGCTCAAACAAACAGCCTGTTTACAGCTTCATTAGAATCCATTTTAGAAAGACTAATGTTTTTAATATGTAGAAGAATTTTCTCAGCCCCTCCCTCAAAAAAAACATTTATTCCTGCAGTTTATCTAAATAATTCAAAATCAACAAAATTTGGATGCAAACAGCTCAAATCTGCAGTGATATGGGTATGCAATTATCTCTACTGAAATAATTATCTCCTCTCACACTGATACTCCATTTGTTTCAGAACAAATGCCCAGAATATCCTGACAAATCTGGTTTGACCCCCGACACAGTAGGTGTGCGTTTCAGTGTCTGTTTAAGTGGTGTTTACCTGCTCTATCCTGCAGCAGCAGATGTGCGATCCTGCGGTCTGAGCGCTTTAAATGGGATGCGGCAGTCCTGCTGACAGGCCTAATACACTCTCAGAGGGAAAAAAAAAATGGGGGAAGACTCACATGCCATGTGGATACACAGCTGTTCAGAACACGAACACATTGCATTCCTCCAGTCTTTATTGTAAAAATACCGTCAAACATGTAGAAAAACAGAAACAGATCAGCTGATGAAGTATGAAACATCTTTGGCTCACAGTAGCAATTGCAGTTAATTCATCCCAGGACAGTTGCATGGCAGGTCGGTTGCCATGGTGAAAGACACAGTGGACAGATGTGCAGATGCAGTCGTTTTCCTGCCTGTTTCTTTACAGGATTTTTATTTAAGCAGGTGTGGATCCATAATGGTTACTGTAAATGTCTGTGATTTAAAGATACTTAACTTAAATTTAGATGTTTCTTACATTATGCTTAAAAAATCGTTCAGAGTGAATACATAATACTCTTTGTGAAAGAGGCTTTTTTTAATCACTTTTCCACTTTTCACTCAAATAGTTTGAAAGATTACAGTCCAAGCAGTAGTTATGAAATTATAGGAAGTTATAAGCCAAGATTTTGTCTATTTACAATGTGGGTATAAACATCATAAAAAAAGGAATGAAATTACAGAATTGTAGAAGTACAGATAAATGAGCATTTGGCTTAGATTTTGAAGAATGAAAATCTCATTTATGACCTTTCTTTTTATGCATTCATCATTCAGCCACCGTTTTCAAAATGTTCCAAATGTTTTTCATTTTATGACTCATTTCCTTCTTAAGATTTATTTCCTGACTTGTACTTTTCCAGCAAATTAAATCTGTTTTTTTTTTTTTTTTTTTTTTTTTTTTTTTTTTTACTAAACTTCAGTAGTGAGATTCAGATAAAAATGTTTCTTGTCTTTGAAATGTTTAGATGGGAGGTTTTTTCTGATGACATTACTGATATTTATGTCTCACATGTGCTCGGTGAGAGCAGTCGCTTAGTGTTTAGAAATTTGGAGAAGTGAACTAGAGAGACTGAAACATGGAGAAGTCTCTGGGTAAACCTAAACCTTCTGTCGGACCATATATAGCCATGGATCTCTGCTACTGCCCTGATGCCGTACACACACACACACACTCACACACACACATGCAAACACATCAACTTTACAGGATAGATGCTTTGTTCTAATCAGCTCAGACACAGTTCGAAAATGTTTGTAAGTGTAACTCAGACACTGAACAGCAATGTAAATGTTTGGATTGCAACCAATCTGAGCTGTTTCTTTGTTTCTTTAGTGCACCTCTGAGAGCTGTGCTGAATTAAACACTTTGCTTTCAACGCCTTCCCTGCTTTTCATCATTATGACTCTCCCACTGATATCGTTTTATCATGATTTCCATTGCGGCTGCATGGCTAATTTCCTCGTGGCAGAGTGGATAATGAAGATAGACTTGGCCTGGCTGTAACTAACCTAATGAGTTGCCAGATGATATTTAGCCTGAATTGACTTGCAAAATCCCTGCACTCTCTGCTCTGTATTTTCAAGAAAATAAGCTCAGTGAAAAATGCTTTTGCCAAGTTCTTTTGACCTTAGATGCGGAACTGAATTATCCTGAAAGAAGCAATTGTTTGATGCTGGCCTTTCACATTTCACAATTGTTCATGTAGTTTGTTTATTCAGGGAGCTTTTGGCAGAGTCAGTGAATAAAAAAATAAACAGTCTTGTTCTGAGTGTCACTGGTTCAAATCCTTAGGATGCCAAGAGAAACCACAAAATAACAAAAGACAAGACATAGATTTTTTCTCCCACATCAATGTTCAATAACCGTTGAATAAGAAATGACTACATTTCCAAACTATCTGCTCTTCAAGAGACGATTGATAAGTTTTTGGCTGAACATAGAAGATGATGAGTTACCCAGCTCACATTTCATGCATGTAGACATTCATGGTTCCTAGACAGTGAATCACACTGACTTTGGTATTACCCTGAGTTCATCTCGGGCCAACATGAGGGAGCCATTTGTGGTTTAGAGTGAAATACTTGAACAACTATTATCATGAATTTTGGGTCAAAAACTCATGAAGATTAATTATGATAACTCTGTCGATCCTTAATGACTCCATCAGGTGAAAATCTGAATTACAAAACTTAAATCCTGGACCAAGACTAACGACATTCCTATCAGTCTCAACTGTACTGAATGTTTACTGTTAATTTTAAAATGTTAGCATGTTACCATGGTAAACTAAGATGGTGAAAATGGTAGATATAACACCTGCTAACAGTGGCATATTAGCTTCGTCACTGTTAGCAAGATGCTACCAGTCAGAAAAGTCAAAACTGTGGGTCATAATAACTTTAATGGAGATCTCCTCACTAGATCTTCAGTATAAGTGCATCAATGGTTTCAGTCTCCTCTATGGATTAGTTATCCCACTTAGAAAGAGGCCCAGAGCTACCGTTTCCCGTCCGCGATGCTACAGATCGGGTCTAAATTGATGCTTTGCTGGTGGATTTCTGGCTGGCTGTTGTTAAGTGGAGATTTAAGGCTTTCTGTCACTTACTTACTGAGAGCAGAATTGCCTTAGGAAGACACACACTCAGTTCACATACGCTCTTACGGATTGTTTGTAGCTCTCCAGATTGTGACTGATTGGAGAGGCTGCAGTGTAAATCAATAGAGGCAGCGGTGAAGCAGACTGCAGCCATTTCTTCACCTCAGCTTCTTTCAGTTTGATTAAAGGGAACAGAGCCAGTGTTGTCTGCCTCCATCTGTCCCCCTGTCTCACTGTCTCTCTGTCTGTTTCTCTTGTTGTGTACAAAAGTTTGTCTCTTTTGTTTTTTAAAGAGACTTTAATTGTTTACTAAGGGATGAGTGACATTATTTTTCTAATGAAGGCTGAATACACAGTTGGCACAACATTAAAGTGATACAGTAAAATCCCTGTTTTTTTTAGAAAACTTGAACACTTTTTTGGTAATTATGTGCTGTAATTTCTTGTTATTTATCAGCAAACATGCTGTCCATACTATGTCTTAAATTAACTAATATAGGTCAGTGTTGTGGAAGTAAGACACATTCTTTATGTAAAGCACATTGTTTAGCAGAGGTTCAGAATGTGAAATGTTTAATTTAGCTGCAATGATAAAGTAGACATTTAGTTATAAAGACTGGCAATAAGAAAAAAAAAACCCAGCTCCCCAGCTGGTTTTTTGTCCAAATTGAAAAAAGTCTTTTCAGCTTTAGCAGTAATTCACATGTGGGTGCTTAAATCAGGACTCCTTTTACTATTTCGATAAAAAGTCAACTTTAGTAAAAGGTTTTATATTAAACCTGGAGGACTCATGGGTCTGAGCATTTCTTGGGTCCTTCCAGCCAAAATTCTGTAAAAACAATTAATTCTCTAGAGGTTACAGAGGTGTTTTTCTTATGAAATCCCTACAAACCTTAAGCTGCCTCTGAGAAGAAGCTGCCGGTTTGATGTGGAATCTGTATTCAGATGTTTCATGCTGAGGATGACAAGTCAACTCAGGACAGAGGAGGGATGTTTCCATCTCTATTTAAGGAGTGCCAGATTGTTTAAGACTTGGAAAAAGATGGACTGCTCGGATGAAACTGTCTCTTCTTAAGTGGAAAGTAGATTCAGTTGTCTTTAGATGGTTGCATTGTCAGCTGTTTAACTGTCTCTTTTTAATTCTGTTTTTCTTCTGTTTTTTGACCTGCTGCTTGATAAAAAAAATTGTCACATGAGATATATTTTCTTTTCCTGCCCTTCCTCTTTCTGCTCATGTCTTTCTTCCTTCCTCTGATGTTCCCCACATCCTTTCATCCTGATCAAGTGACATGTTAGCTTATGACAGAGGTCAAAGGTCAGGGGCGTCTGGGTTTCTATGTACAATGTGTCCCAAAGAGCTGGTGGACATTCAAGCTCTGCATCTTCATAATATCATTATGGCTTGTTTTTTCATTAATAAATAAAAAGTGACATTTTATAATAAAAAGCACATGTTATCAGACTATGCTATACTGTTTTACCATGTCTGTTCTTATTTAGGAGTGTATAATTGCAAGTAAATGCATAATAAAGTGTGTGTATGACTGTGTTTAAGTGTACCAATAACAGCAGGCATTAGTCGTACTCTTAATCAGTCAATTTAATGCTGCTTTTATTATTCATATCCTTAACTCTAAAAAGTGTATTAGCATGAAAACATTTATTCAAGACAGAATGAGCTATTTAATTTTTAAGAAATCATGCTGCGGACCTCTTCTGTTTCCTGCGACTCTCACTCTCTTCAGTCCAGCACCTCAGGACAATCAAATGATCAATATACAAACTTCATTAATTGATTCACTAAATCCCAGCGGGGAGTTGTGCAGCTATCGATTACTTGTGTCTTATTTTAATTATTGGTGAATGCAGATAAAAGAGTGGGGTCACTCATTATGTGTGTCTGTGTGTGTGTGTGTGAATTTGACCCACTGCCCCGACAGCAACCCTCCATGTTCTGTTGTACACCAGAGGTCAGTCTGACCTAAAGATAAATTACTTCCTGTGATGGCAGCGGTGGCCTCTTGACCTGTTGAACGTGTCAGCTGATGCATGATCCTTGGAGGGCATTTGCCACTGACTGACTGGCCTTGTTGCACATTCACATCACACACACACACACACACACACACACCTTGCATAATTATCTTCATGCATTTATACAGTGAGCAGCCTCTCTGCATATTTAAGGACTTTGTGCTATATTTTTCTCCATGTTTTCTAACTCAGTCAGTCACTTTGAAAGCAGTAATTCACAAACTGTTGTAGAAACGTCATCAAACTTTGGTTATTGTCTAACTTTAATTTATTGGAATGTTAAACTTTGGGAATGTTAGTAACATTTTACTGAGAATTAGTGAGAAGATTGATTCCACTTTCATGTCTTTACTCTGATTATGAAGCTTCTGCTCGCAGCTGAAACGTAGCCTTGCACAAAGACGACGGGAAAAACCAGAAGGATAAAAAACCAAAACTGCCTCATACAAAAATGGAAGTGTAAAACTGACCATTCTGCAGTTTTCCGAGGGTTTATGTTATTGGTCTTTATGGTCTAATTTAAGCATTTTTATGATTTGTATGGATTAAGTATTTAAGGCACATGTTAAGCTTCAAAGGTGCTGGTAGGCACATTCTTTACTGTTGGACAACTGTTGCTTCATGTTTAAATACAAATATGAGACTGATATCAGTCTCTCTAATCTAACTGTTGCAAAGAAAACTAACTAATGCATTTCCTGGAAAGCTGAACTTTAGATTAAATAACAACAGATCTACTCTCAGTCAAACTGCAGTTTCTGTGTATGTTTCACAAAGAATTAAATTACATTTTGAGGGTGGTTAAATAGAATAAATGTCCACTATAGGGAGACATTCAGAAATTGCCTGTTCAGCAAATTTGTTTAAGCTGTTTATGTTCACGTTTTCTGGCAGCAATAAACCTGATTTGCAAGTTGGATGGAGTCCCACACTGAGGGGATACCACAGCATATCCTAATGAGTAAAATTGCTAATGAGGAAGTTGTAGAGGGAAGCTGCTGTTTTGCTAAATCTGCAAAAACATATGAGCCAATTTTACAAGAATGATTTCTGCAAATTAGGGATTTGCCAGACGCTGATGAGGAGGGCGAGATCACAGACAGAACTGCTGCACACTTCCTGCACATGCGAATTCTCATATTGCGTCGTTAAAAAATTAAAAATCTGTCGTTGAAACATTCATGTGTTCTCTAAATTTTTGAATCTAGCAGTTTTAGCTGCTATATCGTCACAAACTCAGTGTGAGAGACTTTTTATCTTAGTATTTTATCCTTTTTTCTGCTATCAACCATGCTGTCCTGCGGATTTATCCATCACTATAATTGGTGTAGAAATGAAGCAGTAGAGGGTGACACATCTGTGAGGGAAGTGAGATGGAGAGCCAGGGAAACACCTCTCTCTGTGAAGGCAGTGCAGGATTGCCTGTTGATGTGTGTGGGTGTGAACTGGATTTTCTTTTTCACAGCGTCGTGGGAATATCAAGTGGAAATGAGATTGCTGTAATGCTGGAGGTCACAGAATAACCTGTGAAAATCCTCACAGGTAAAGTGTAAAGTTACTGTGGTGTAAAGCTGATGCACTGCATGTGTCTGTTCTCGTCATATAGAGGAATGATATGATGAGGGATGTATATTGATTGAAGATCAGTATTATCGGTAAATATTACAAATATGCAATATAGTTGTATGAGTACATTTGACTTAATTTTTGTCGTGCTTCTTCTTGGAATATTTGGATATTAAGATTTTTATGTATTTCATAGATTCCTGTTTATGTAGAAGAGCCAGTCTTACTGGTTTTGAGAACTATTTGAAAAGCATTTTTGCATTACAGGAAGACACCTAAGCTGTGTTACTTAATTCTTTTTTTTTCTTTTTTGTTATGTCATGCGCTAAATGGGAATGCAATACTTGATCCTTCTAATAGTCCTTTGAAGTCACTCTGTAAAATTTTTATTTTTTTGAACTTATGTAATTAACATTTGCATGCTCTTTTATTCGCAATTATTTTTAAACGAGCTGACATCCTTATTTGCCTGCTTGCAGCAGCTGTAAAAGGACAGTAAACCATCTGCAAGACAAGGACAGCCACTTCCAGAAATATCACTCTATAGCACCCCTGGTGGTCAAAACATCCAAACATCCGCAGGGTTTCTTTGATAACTATTTTTTCGTTATCTTGCCAAAAATGCTTACTTTTGTTGATTTTAATGTCAACAGTTAATGTGATTTATATATATATCACATATAGTATTAGTGTAAAACATTACTTGTCATACATAGGCGCATAAATTCTGTTGTTATTGCGATCATTTTTAATTTGGTTGCTTTCCCTCATTTCTCTACCTCTCTCTTTATTTGCATAGCGTTCACACTTACTATACATCTGCAAATATATGCACATTTGTTTTCTAGTTGCATAGCGTGCCAAATAAGAAGAAACCAAGGCTTTGAAAGAGGAGACGAGAAAATTGAAATACAGGGATGAAGATAGGAAGGTTGTTTCTCATTTCTCTCTGCAGAAATGTAATTGGTCTTTTGAGAGTTTACACACACCTTGCACTATAATTGTCTCTCTTTGGTTGAGCTGATCTCACTTATGACACACACACACACACACGTATGCACACTCTCACAAACACAAATGCATAAACCTTATCCATATGTGCACACCTGCTCAAGACTTTAGAGTGCATGGCAGAATTTTCATGCCCTAAAGCATCATGGGGGATGAACTGTCTCTCTTTGAGCCAAGGTTTAAACATCAAAGGGCAGCTCTAAAGAAAAATGTATGCGTCTCAGTGTTTGTGTGTGTATTTGTCATCCTGTGGGTGATATCAGGGTCTGCTTGTGTAACACTGCTCTTGATCAGCAGGTATCTTTTCTGTTTCTTGCACAAAACAGGATATGAAGTCCACATCCTTTATGTTATCTTCTCCGATAGCAAACACATCTCACCTCATATTGGTTTGCTTTTTTGATTTTCCATGAAGTTATTGTGGTTGTTGATGTCATGTAGTCTGTTTCTGTTGAAAGGCCTTTAGTTTTCATCTCAGAAGGAGGCGTGAAGTTCAGCACACTGTTTGATTCAATCGACTTAACTTTCTTCCCCACAAAAAAAAAGAAAAAAAGTTGTTCTCTAAAAAGTATCCAGGACTACAAAGGGTTTCTGAACTCCTTCCTTCCTTTTCCCTTTGAAGACAATGCTCAGCTTTGATGTAGCTTGAACTTTGCTGCAACGTGATGCCAGCTTTAATAACCATGGTGAGAACCAGCAAATGAAGGCTTTCGTTCTGAAACGCGGATTGAAAAGTTTGCATCCAAAATGAGAATTTTCTTGCCACTTGAAAGACACTACAGGTCGTCTCTCAGAGCGACTGATAATAAATGACACTTCTAAAGAGTAAGTGAGTAATTTTAGCTCATTTTTAATAAGCAATGAGGTTTTGAAATTGCTGAAGGTTGGCCTTATGTTTTTGTAAATGGGATACACTGGTAGAAACCCCTTTCAGTCAAACATGAATGTCACCTTCATTTTACTTAGCTTGAAAGCTCATATCAGTATCCTGTTTGTGAGTTCGGAAAGCCCATGTCAAGTACACACAGACCTGCAGCTTTTTATACGCACAAAACAGAGGAGAATAATGGAAAAGCAACGCAACTCAGTTTAGTTAGTTCACTCTCACACCCTATTGGGTTACTGGTTGGGAGCTGGGAACCGAAACTTCTAAGGTTGAAGTCCAGAAATGTCCTTAACGCAGCAAAATAATAAAAACAATAATAAGATACAAGCACATGCAGGTTTTTTTGCACAAACAGCCACCACAACACACCTCCAGTGGGTCATAAGTGGTGACTGAGAGGTGATGCAGAAGTTAAGCTAGGCTCAACCATATTTTGACATAACTTTTAACACTTTTGGAAATATATCAGGACATAGTGGTTGTGCTTGCAGATTTGCATATCATAAAATAGTGAACTATTGGCCTTTGGAGGGGTTTGAGCTCTATGAGTGCCCTTCTAGTCTAGATTTAACTGACAGTACCTACTCCAAAGTGCACTTCACTGTGACTGCTTAAAAAACCTGTGTTAGATACAACCAAGACAGATTGTTCTTTTTTGGTTTCCAGTGTTATATCATGAATGTGCAGTCCCTGGTGTGCAGCGCTGAAGTAAAGTGATGTAAAGGCAAGGAGAAACTGTCAACTGTAACTGAAGATGGGTTCAAACAGAGGGCAGCGTTGCTCTGCCTGCTGGGAGGCTTTTCATGATGCTTGACCCCTTTACCTTTTAGTAAAGAGTGTTGGCTCTCAGCGAGAGGGAAGGATAAGGACAGTTAAAGAGAGAAGAGGAGAAAAACTAGCTGTTAAAGACGCAGTCAGAAATCCCTGATGCAAAATAACACTCGATTATTGTTGCATGACGCTGAGAAAGAGGCCAAGTCAGAGCACCAAATAGAAAAACACACTATAAAACTTTAATGTAAATGTGAGGTATGGCCACAGTATTTGTACAAACACACAAAGACAAAGACACTTTTCCTTTACTTCAGTTCCTGAGGTTAATTAGGTAGGACGCCATCTGCGTATTTGACTAATCCGCCAAGAGTCTGCGTTCCTGCAGCAGCACCTCTTCTTCATTATCTGATCTCAAATTGCCCAGTAATTCTATTTAAACTCTGCTGGCTGGCTTTACGCTCGTACTGAAAAAACACAGAAAACAATGGGAAGGAGATATGGCACCGAACCGAGTTTGGGAATTTAGAGGTGGAACATGACAGAGCAGAAATGAACAGCTGTGATAACAAAATGGGTCTTGTTAGGAAGTGATTCTCGGAGATCAAATTGGTTGTTCTCCACTGCGGGGTGTTTAACTTTCTGAAAGGCAAAGTCTCTGTGTGTTTTTACCTCATAGTAGTGTGAAGCTGCAGTAGGTAAATATATTTGTTATAGACCGTTTCACTGTGCTACAGTGAATATAAATGCAATATTATAGGACTATATTACATAAACAACATTAAAGAACTATTGTAGGAATGTGCATGTGTATGTATGTATGTGTATTTACACATTCAGCAGAGACAGAGTAACTGAAGCATTTGTGTAGACAATTAACAACTTACTAACAAACTTGACTGTAAACAACAACTGAAGAATCACTCTTCTTTTTTGCCTGTTTTGGTCTTCACCAACTCCTGTAAAAAATAGCTGCTGGTAGATAATAACTCTTAATCGGGTGGTGATGTTTGACAGGAAGCAGACAGCAGGTTTATTATAAAAACTTTTCTCTTTTTCTTGAAATACAGCATCCTTTGCTAGTGTAAATGGAATTAATAAGAACTGTGAGACTGAGATATATTCTTGGTTTTTAATGTACCCTTAATAAACAAAAAAAGAACTACAAGAGATAAAAAGCTGATAGCATACATACAAACAACCTCTTTCTTGTAAATGCTAAGTATTAACTTGTCAATATTCATTGCCGTTCATATATAAGGATGAGTTGACATTTTGAAAGTGTAACACAGGCTTGTTTGCAGCTGTGGTGAGCATTTTACTGTCACACATGATAGAAAAAGTGATGTAGATCATTGGTTTGAATAAACAGGAATGGCAAGTAACCACAGACAGAGCAGCAGGAGTTCCCATGATCTACGAGAACGCTAGTCGAGGCTGCAATTAGATTGTACGTGACAGTTTGTTGTTGCACGTGCTAATTACCAATCCTACTAGAAATGCAGAATTAGGTTATAATTCTCCCTCTCTGTCACTGTGACAGATCAACCCCCTCCTTTTTACCCTTCATTCTTCAATTCAGTGTTGCAGTGAGATAAAAAAATAATGATGAATGGAACTTTTTTCCCCAAATATATTGTAGAAATCTTGCTAAATCCTGCTTTGGTTGTTTCTTTATTCCCACTCCTGAAAGGAACGACTCACAAAATGCTCGCTAGGTGTTAAAGCACCCACTAGTGACACCCACTGTTGGTGTCACCCAAAACACATATGTAACAGCAAAAGAAAACACAACACCTTGTTCAGTTCTGGCTGTCAGAGTAAGACTCATGCACACGATGAACAAGGTTTTCACATTCCCTCACAAAGTGGCCACATATATTTGTTTGTGCAGGTTTTTTTATGAAGGTTAAACAACCCGAGGTATGACTGCTGTGTTTATGCTTTAATACGATGTGCCTGAGGGGGTGTGGGAGAGACGGATTGTGTTTGGGGCTGTGCAGAGCGCTGCTCACATGAAAGACCCTTTGTGCAGCAAGTTTTTAATGAATCGGTGTACAGATTGGTCGTTTGAAAGTAACAGCATCGGTGCACGTGTGTGGGTGTGTGTATGTGTGTGTTCAAGGTCGGGTTTGTTCGATGAACAGCCATCAGATGAGGAAAACAGCTTACAGGAACATTAGAAAGTATTCATTCACATATACTTTTGTGTGATTTGTGATTTGTTGCTAAGTGGAAATGAAACATTTTAACAAAAAATAATTGTCTTTTGCAATTACTTTATAATGTAACAAAGCAATTAAAAGGCTATAGCATTACTTTTGTTGAAAGTAGGGCCACCCCTGCTATCTTGAAATAAGTTTAATGAGAAAGAGAACTTTTGACAGGAAAATCTAACTTAAGCACTAGTGTAGCTCTCCAGTAAAAACTTCAACTTTAGAATATGCCAGTCAAGCCATTTTCTTATTATTTCCAATCTTGATGCTACACTAAGCAAAGCCCCTCTGGTGTGAAAGCAAGCCATTGTAGCTCTCAAAATCACCAGCATTCATTATTCCTTGAAATAAGAACAAAATCCTGCCAATAAAGGGGTAATTCTCTTTAGTTTCAATACAGTTTCCCTTGCATCAAGATCTAAATGAGTGCAAATACCTTGAAAATAGGAAACAGATGAAATATTATCTTATGGTTTGTCATCAGATAAAAGAGTGAGTGAGTTTATGTGTGCAAACAGCTTCAAATTGCTTAGTCTTTGTTGTTTGCTCAAGTTTAACTTCTGCTGTGAACCGGTGCACCTTGGATCTTTCTCATGTAGCGCTCCTTGCTGTCTTTTCTTAATTTCCCCAAGCACCATGCATGACAGGAAGAACTAATCAAAGAGAAAACACATCACCTGAGGCACTGCTCCTCCTGATTCTCACAATGACCTCCAGAAGCATCAAACCCATTGTCTCTCCACTGTAGCATGCCGCCAGGTGTATTTTTTAGTTTTTATACATGGTACATATGCCAAGACCCCACAATAAAGGAGAAGAGACATTGTTATTGAGAGGCATTTCTGGGGAAATCTGGGGAAATGAAACCCATCCAAGTTTACTTGACAGTTGAGCTGAATCCAGCATCAATTTCCCTGCTTGTCTCTATTTCTGCCTCCAGTTCTGGCTTCCTGCTTCCTGTTGTCTCGTCCCCTGTCAATCTGCTCTTTTTAACAAACCATCCAGCTGGTTCTATAGGTCAACACTGAAAGGGGTCAGCAGAGCAGTGGATCGATATGAACACGCACAAACAGATAGAAACACAGGCACTCGTGGGAAGTAGAAATCAGCTGACCCAATAGAAACAAGCTTGGGCTGTGGTCTCCTGCCCTCTATGTGTAGCATACTGCATGTGTGTGTACATGTGCTGCATGGAGGAACATGTGTCACTTCATGTACTTTTTGCTGCGATATTTTTTCTTGTTTTGAGGATGTTAAACAACTGTGTTCTTGTTGAAAAACCACACTTGGATCTGTCTGGATTGAAATGAACCTTGTCGCAGTTGTTTTGCAGTCATCATTTATTTGAGCATTGAATTCAGCAGCATAATGTTCTGCATCCTTCACCACAACAGACTTGTTCTATTGATCAGTGTACAATGCATTCACATTCTAGCTCTCTATCTCTCTGTGTTTGCAGCCAGCCCTTGATACCACTTTTAATTCATGTTAAGGTGTGTGTTGGTGTGCAGGCGCTTAATGCACAGCATCACTGACCTTCATCATTGTGTCGCTGTCTGTCAGATATGGTGAATGTTCTGCTACCTTTACAACACTTACTTGTGTGTCAGCGGCTTTGGCTCCAGTCTCTCAAGAGGGAAAATTAAACTAAAGACACAAAATCCTGAAAAATACTGGAAAATAAAGGTGAAGGTGCAATACATTTATTACAATATATTGATTTAGAATATCACTCTTTTTCCTTTATTCCCTCTAACAAATACTGGCCATTAAAAAAAGAAATATAGAAAAGAACCTTTGGGAGTTAATATTTAAGTCTTCATGTCTCAAATGCTGAAATATTAAAAGGGGGAGACATGATGAGATATGTAACTAGATGCATATTTATGGCAATAAAATGCATCAGATTAGAGATTAAGTTGTCTAAAACATACACACATGCAGTAAAAATATATAAAAAAATGTAGGATATTCACTTAAATATCAGTAAAAATTAACTGAAGATTCTTTAGATCTACTTTGTGTGTTTCAGTCATAAATACTCTGAGTCACAGATTTGCATTTTCAGACTCTTTATGTCAGATCACTCGGTACAGTTGCCCATAAAACAAAAAAATAAGCTAGTGTGTTTGCTTATAGAAGTTACTTAATTCAGCTTTTTAGCCTAGAGCTGCCCAGACTGGAATTCAGTCAGAGCTTCTCTCTGACGCGCTTGGAGGAGTTCATGTGAAAAAGAGAGGTCATATAATTATAGCCCTGGGAAAACCCTAGACTCTGTTTGGGTAATAGTGTGTGCATGTCTGCTTCTGTGTGTATAATTTGTATATGTGTATGTGCATACCTGGCTATCCTTATGAAAGTCTGTTGAGTGTGGTTTTGTTTGCATGCTCAGCCTTTTTGGGAGTACAAGAGTCGAGCTCACTGGCTCTCCTCATTTGCCAATGAGATGAAATAATACTTAAAATCTTTAAACTGCAGCCTGAGATGGGAAATTATACTTCTCCCCTAGAGACCCAAACACATTAAAGTAAAACTCTTTTGTGTGAAGAAACAGCCGAGGAAACAAAAGCCAAAAATCTTTCAATAAGAAAACAAACAAGTAGAAGTAGAAAGAAATGCTGGACTCCTTAATCTTCTTTAAAATACTCCAATCCCTTTATACTGAAAGCTGTAGCGCTTACTTCTATAGGAAACACAGCAATTAATAAATCAATTAATTTACAGAAAGTATTCATCTGCCACTCGGTATAAAAAATACGGTAATTTAACACTTTAAGCAAGTAATATTAAACAGTCAAAACAGACATATCACTGCAAACTGCTTAGAACGAGCATCTTCTCAAAAAATACATGTACCCTTCACAACCTGTCCCTAATTTGGCACGTTTCATAGAAGTGAATCCTAATTGGCTGGGTGTAGCTTTTCATTTCCTGGTTCAAAATGCAACAGGTGCAGCAGATAGGCGAGGTAAAAATGAAAATGATGAAATAATGATGTAAAAGCTTGTCTTTGTCATATTTTCTTTGTCATATTTTTGACTAGAAAGCAGTGTGGGACATGTGTGGGAAATGTGTGGGACAATGATCTAACAAAAACAACAATCCAGCACTATTGTTAACAAGCATGTTACCAAACAACAGGCACTTAAACACTGAGAGATGATGTGTGAGTGACTGTGGAGGCCAAATACAGTGTGTGTACTGCATCTTACTTTGAGGATTAACTGATGTATTTCTGTTTTATTTTTCTAGCATGTGGAAGGGCCTAAATGTCAACTGCACAGACAGCTCAGGATACACACCTTTACATCATGCTTCCCTTAATGGACACAGGTAAGGCCACATGTGTATTTTATATTTTTTTAAAGAAATTATTTATAAATCTAGGTGGTGTGCAGTTCAATAAAAAGACATTTGGTGAAGCGTGTATGTAACTTGTAGCGTTATAAGACCCAGACCCCAAAGTGACACCTAAATTTGCTTGTTTTGTCCAGCCAACAGTAAAAACCCTATTTGACTTACTGTTCAATGATATAAAACAGAAAATAGCCGCAAGTCTCTTTGCTGGAACCTTCAACTTATTGGTATGTCTATTTGACAAATCACTTTAACAGTACACTATTACACAACTACATAACACAATAATTATTACATAATACACTACTTGATTAATTGAGAGTTTTTTCCGGAACTGTTATGTTGATATGATGAAATGTCTTGTATATAAAATAAATTGTGTAGTCAGGATAAACAATCCGATTTATCTATTTTGGCTGTTGGATGACAAAATATATTTTGTGAATAATGTAAATGCTTTCAGTACTTAAGCTCTGCTCTGTATTTCTCGGAAGTTCCTTTGCACTTTGTTTTTTGCTTTATGTGAATATGTCAGGTTTTATGACTGTGTAATATTACATGTTGGCCAGGTCTCCGTTGTAAAAAAGGAGACTTTTGGATAAAGAAAATCCAGTGGCAGCTGAAACAATGTGAATACAGCATATCTTCACCTTTCCTGCTGTTAGTAAGCAGCTGCTCATTCATACAGCCAGCAAAAACTGGAGCAGTTTCTGCACACCTGCAGAATGATGAGTCTAATATTCACCTTTCACCTGAACCGCTAGCTCCGTTTATACTCCCTACTCCTGAAAAAATATCCGACTCTTAGCAGCTAAATGCTCCAGTGTGCTCAACAGCTAGTCTTTAAGTGTCTGTTGCTTGGTGCTGAGCAGGTAACGTTTTGGTATATATGGTTTTTAGAGCTGAAAACAAGAGTTTGTTGCAGTTGAAACGAAGCTAGGGGAGCGGCTAATGTTAGCCGAGACAGTTAGCTAACTGCTAACGTTAAGTGGAGAGCGGAGCAATTAGAGCTAACGTTAGCTTATCTTTCTACATAGCTCAACAAGGGAATTCTTAGGCCAGTCTGCTTTTGCATGGAGATTATATAATGTTTAGAACTGTTTTGACGAGTACTACTTTTATTTGGATTTAAATTTAGGCTTGAAAAGTTAGCAACGGACCACCAAGCTAGGTCAGAACCAGGCGCCATGTTTGTAGGGTGATAATTATGACACCTGGTGCGGTTAACGGCACCGAATAACCGAAAAAAGAGGTAAACATGGCGCACAGTATATGGTTATTAAACAGTGATTTGTAGTGACTAATAAGGAAGAAAACAGTTTCCAGAGACTGCAGTGAAGCGGTGAAAACATCAACAGTGTTTTCATTTCTACTTTTATTTATAAAAAAA
>JAPZDY010000015.1:12851067-12876445 GCA_029783645.1 Ctenochaetus hawaiiensis | reverse complement strand
TGTTTAATTTTCTATTTTTATTTATAAAAAAACGACCCTGAGACGGACTGTGCAGTTTGTACTGACTCCTGCTACAATAAGACGCCACAGTATCTCAGCTCTGTTACAGGTCTGAAATGCATTTTATGCCACTGGTAGTTTTTATTCTGCTGCACTCTCCACTGACTTTTGGCAGTAAAATGTCATTTTAGCTGGTGGATTTTTTATATATTTAATACTTTCTGCCCCAGTGAATGAACTGGAGCGATGTGGATTTATTATAGATAATTTTACTCGGCCTTTTTATTTTTTTGGTATAAGGAGACAAAAGTCTTAATTTACCTAGAATAAATGACATATTTATCCAAAGATAATCATGAAACGACAACTTTGTGTTGCGGATGAATTTAAACGCCTATCGTTTGTCTGACCATTAAATATTCTATATTATATATAGACCTATTTGATAAAAGCTAAAGTAGGTCTTTGTTTATCAGAGGCCTTAAATGTTATTTCTTTATATTTTCAGTATTAGTAATTTACGTTACCATTATTGTGTATACCATGTAATTTGGTATGTCCTTGTAAAATAATGAAGCACAGCTACTGTAAATGAAGGTAGAATGTTTAATATATAAAAAGGTTGCCAATTATATCTTTTTCAGGCAGAAATAAGTCTTTCTCTTTATGAATCGATGTCAGGACATTTCAGAGTTAATCTATGAAATTTAAAAAAGCTTCATTAGACAGAGGTTTAAAAGGTACAATTTTCAAACTAAAAGAAATGCAAACAGTCAGTAAATGATAATAAATCACTCTGACATTGTCCTAAGTTCATGACACATCTGTAGTCTTTGGCAAAAATATTGCTGTAGTTGTCAATAATAGTCAAAAAAGGATTGCAAACACACATTTCTGCCAAAGTTTAAATGTCTGCTTGGTCTGTGTGTCTGCATTCTGCACAGAGCTGTCGTGCAGCTTCCTTTCTTCACCTGGGCCTGCTGAGAAATCCGTTACACAGTGTGGATTAGCTTTCAAGCCTGACTGCTATCACAGCTTGGCTGAACTGAAGGATTAGTACTGTGTTTTGGGGGCAATTATGTGGATTTCCTACTTCAGATCAACTGGAGAGGAGAGGAGGGAGGGAAAGAAAAATGCAGCCTGAGAGCGAAAATGAGGCCGCCAACAAAAAGCTGCAGAGAAGTGTTTTTATGTTTAGGTGGGAAAGTAAAAAGAGATTGGCAAATACAGAAGATATAGAAAGAAAAATCTTGGCAGCTGGTAGTGCTGCATTCAGAGATTTGTTATTCAGCCTGGCTTTGAATTGTTTTTTTTTTTAATATTTTATTAATTTTTTTACCTCATTAAATGGTTTTTGGTGATACATGCCTGCTCAATCCACCCAGCAAGAAAATTAATATTTTTATATTTGACCCTGAGATCCTCAAAGTGTGATTTTGCTGTATTGCCACTTACACCTTTGTGAATTATATTTAAAAAAATTATAATTTTTTAATTAAAAAAGTAGTTCATTAAACAGTGCTTCTTTAGCTGTTAGTGCTCCTAGGAGAGGTTTTGCCCTTCTCTCCCCTGTTTCCCCCCCTGACATTTCAAATGCAAATGAAGCACCTCACCTTCCCTCTTCAGAGAGAACTGACAACTTTAGCTAAAGAGTACCTAATATAAAACTGTACTACTGAAATCAGTACTGAGCAGCAGCTAAATGGGCACTATGATTTGTTACTCTGTATCTGTAATAGAGACTACTTTATGAGAGGGAAACATGGAAGCCATTGTCTCTCCCACTTTGTATTAATGTCTAGGTGAACTCCCTACGAGTGCTGCCTGATAGACCAGGTGGTGCACTGATCGCTTACTCATAGTTACACCATAAATCCCTCCATGCCCTATAAACCTGGTCATGACCTATAAACCTGATTCAGACTGGGTGCTTCAAGTAGGTGCCAACTTGTTGAACAAACCACATCTAGTCTAGACACAGGCATGGTCTACAAACCAAATGATAGGGGAGACAAAACAGGGTGTTGTTGAATCATTTGCAGTATTTTTGTATCCTAGAATTTCCAATTGGTACAGTTTTACATGTCTGATCAAATTCTTGTGTTTCATTTGAAGCGTAACATCATCTGTATCCCTTGGCTTCTTGAGACACAAGAGAAGCTTGAAAGTGTTCACACCCAAGCAAATGGCCTCCCTGTGAATTTTTATTTGTGAATGCAGACACAGGTGAAAAATGGAAGCAAGAGGAAGCACAAGCAGTTACTTTAACCAGTTAAAATTATCCACAATGTCACAAAATATGAGAGCATGGCAAGAGAAAAGGCAGCTCATTGTTGTCTGAGTTTCTCTTTGGGTACATGTGATATACATTATATGAGTAACTGTACGGTATGTTTAGGGGTTGTATTGTGCATATATTAGAAATTGAAAAATGAATTATTTGTTCTGCATGGTTGAAAGATATTTGATTAGGTGTTCTCAAGGGATATGTGACAACATTCCATGATGTTGATTTCAGGCCGGCACCCAGCTCTGCTGCCTCTTCCTCCCCTTCTCTGCCATCTTTTGATCTGTTGATATATCGATCTCTATGTGTATCCGTCTCTCTCAGGGAAGTGGTATTAAAGCTGCTGCAGTTTGAGGCATCCACAAACATCGCTGACAGCAAGGGTTGCTTCCCGCTGCACCTGGCTGCCTGGCGAGGAGACGTGGACATCGTCCGCATCCTCATCCATCATGGCCCCTCGCACTGCCGGGTCAACCAACAGGTAAACACCACGATCTCACCATTCTGCTTTTTAAACCAACACCTCTTGTGAGAAATGTCTCATGAATTCTTGATTTTTCTTTAAGTACTGCATGGTGTCTCTCGTCAGACCAATATGAGGCCACAATTAGTGTTTCATTATGGTCTAATATATACTGAAGACATTTAAAGAGCAGGAGTGCCTAATGACCGAACAAACTGTCAGTCACTGCTGAACCTGAGTTCACGTTTGGCAAAAGTTCACCCTGCTGAAATGTCACAGAGAAGGACAGGAGATATCTGAGGTAGCTCGTGGCACAAAAAACACGATGTAGGGGAATCTATTGGCAGAATTTGTCAGAAATGCAATGTAGTAGTCATAGGTATCTTTGAAAAATATAACCGTAAAATAAATTATAAAAAATAACAATTGCTGTTTTTTTCTTACCTTAATTCAAGCCTTTTAGAACTAAAGAGGTAGAAGGTTCTCTTCCATTCTCTCAGTACATTATGTTGAACTGCCATGTTTCTGCAGTAGCCCAGAATGAATTGATAGCGCCTCGTACTTCTGCTGTTGTTCTTGTCTGTTAGAATCTGTTTGAATCCACTACATTTTGTATCAGCTGTTGTTAATTATCCTTTTATCTGTTTGGGTTTGTTCTGATTTTTCTCAGAGAGACAGATTGTGTCTTTCAATTTAAAAAAATGGATTTATACACGTTGGATTCAGGTTTAACATATATTTGTTTCTTAAAGTGTCCAATGTTTTTGCCCCATTAAGACCTTATGTTTGTGGCATTCTTCCTCTTGGCATGACTTTTGACACCTGTCTGGAAGAGTACTGAAAGAGCATCTCTAATTACAATTTTATGTCTTGACCTCTGCACCTCAGAGTCAGTGTTTTTGCTAGTTGTGTTTTGATTCATTCTAAAAAAGAAAAAATCAAAACATATATAAACCTTTTGTTCATGTTGTTTGGGAACTGTTAGCCCTCAGTTGCATGTTAAATGATCATTGGTGCCTAAAGAAACCCTCCCTTTGTGCTGCCACAGCTCCAGAATAAGAAAGGTCTTTTGAGCTGAATTAAAGTTGAGTTCTCTTGTTGTTTTTCTTGAGGCATTTAAACCAGTGCTGCCACAGGTCGTCTCGTTATTGCTCCCTCCAACATAGCCATCTTTTACAGTTCCCAGTGATCTCTCTCTGACAGCCGGGTGAGCTTTTCAGCCCTGGGAGCATTCAGTCTGCCGCTGCTGTCATTCCTCATCAGCAAAAATGACCTTCTTCTCCTCCCTCACTTTTTTTCTGTCCATCTCTGCTTGCAGCATATTCGTGATGTCACGGCTTGCTGATGCACTGCATTTTGAGTACAGTGTGAGTACAAGGCACACAGGAAGTTTATTTCATCAGAAGTGCTGGCTTAACTGTTAATGGCTAAGACATCTGTGTTAATATCCCTTATCCTGAAGGTAGTAATGGACCCCCCAGGTTATTGAAGCGTTATTTACTCTGCCTAATAAGCACATTTTCCTCTGTCACCATTAGCCAAATCGTTTCCCTCTGAGAGTTGTTAGAGCCTAATTGTTTTGTGTGATAAATGATGTCCCTTGCCCCTGAAATGAAGAGGTTTGTCAGCAAGTGAACATGGGTAATTTTCTTTTCTACCCCGTCAATGATTTGTAGAGCTGAGTGGGTTGCTGTGCAGGCAGCGTGGACAGTCACATTGTGAAAGGTGCTGATGGAGAAGATACTGGACTAAGATGCTGACTACAGTGCACGGTCAATGTGTGTTAATGTGCGTGCTTTTGTATTTTGTTTATAAGGGACATACTCCATTGACAAACTTTTTTAGACTTTTTGAGTTCATTTTGTTAAATACTAAAGTTAGTTTGGTGTATCTCTGTTTTCTTGTTTATACTTAGTTAATTAGTTTTATTTTATTTTTTACATTTACTTGCAGCAAACTCTAATGCTGCTGATGTGTAGGAGGCAAGACTCACCAGCCTTAAGGCATAATTTTTCTGTCGAAGAAAGTTAACAATGCACACAGACTAATACTGTTGTGGCAATGAAAGTTTCATATTTATAAATATATACTTTATAATGGTTGAAACAATATTAATTCATTAGTTCTGCTTGTCTAACATTAAGTACACTTGAGAATTAAGAAAAAAAAATCATTTATCCAATAGCTTTACTCATTTGTCCTTGAGGCTTGAGGGGGGTTCTGGAGCCAATCCCAGCTGACATTGGGTGAAAGGTGGAGTGCACCCTCTACAGGTTGCCAGTCTATCACAGAGTTGATGCCGAGAGAGACAATCATTCACATTCACGTTCACACCTTTTGAGAAGTTTGAGAGTTGACAGTGGACTATAAAACAGTGCCAGAAAAATACATTTTATTTGCTAAATGCATAAATTAAGCAAAACAATGTATGTAGTATATGCCTTTGGAAATTGTTTATGCTATTTATTATTCTACTCTGATATTACAGTCTTATGGGCCTTCTCTTTCTCGCTAGGATCAAAAGTAATTTCTATGCATGAACATCTGTGAAATGAAAGGGAGAGGATTCCTTTTTAAGAAATTCCCATCACAACTTACTTGTTAAATCATCTAATTACACTGATCAGCTTTCCTTGTATCTCTCTTTGTATCTCACTTTGAGCCTTGTTTATCAACAAGCTGGAAATTACTGGTTTTATCTACTCTGTTATCAACAGTTTTCATCTCTCCTTCTGTATAATAAATACCAGTGAAAATGCTATGCTCACATTAGCAAGCTTTGGCTGTCTGTTACACTGTTGCGCATAACACAAGGACACACAGATTCCAGCATGACTGCGCTTTGGCATTCTTAAAGGTGCAGTGTTTATATTTTCCTGCAATTGATTTAGCTAAACATTGGTTAAGTACCAATTATCATTCATTTTAGGTGATGATACCTGTGCGTTTTACAAGGCTCTATGATGCATATTTGCACAGTAGTCTTACGATTATTGCAGTCAGTATGAGAGCACTGTTGTTCTCAGTTGAAGGCATAAATCTGAGTGTAAGATTTATAGAGTGTTTGCATGTTTACGATGCTTATGCTCCATATATTTTCACTGTCTGTCTTGTCTGCAGTAGAGAGCAAGGCCTGCATGCATCAGTCAGAGTGATATACTGAGTCCTAAACATGCTTACACCCATCATCCAGACTTACAGCAGCAAGCCATTGGCTGCACATTACCCCATTCTCAACAACATTACTCTGCCCACACACACTGTTCCTTGTGTCAGAGGTTGAGTTTGTGTGTGTGTGAGTATGTGTGCTAGATCCCACAGGGTTATTGCAGAGAGACACACTCCTCTGTCTTAATATTTGCTCTTTTCTTAAATGAGAGAGAGAAATGCAACATTTGTGCTCACCTTTTGCACATGGGGTGACAAATAGCCACATGAGTGTGTCAAAGGACGCAGGAAGGAGCTGTAATGACTGTGAAAGGTCTTGAAAGCATAAAGAAAAACGAGAGAAATTGATGGAAGAGGAGGGAGTGGAAGTGTGTAGGCGGGCCAGTTCCACACTGCAGCCAATAGAGGATTATTCAAGGTTAGTGGAAGTTATTAGTTGGCGGTAAACCAGTTCCAGCCCACTGTTTGCTGCTTAATTAGTCCCAGTAGTTCTCTTTCACAGATGTTTTGTTTATTGTGGGAGCATGTGTGTCTATGAGAAAGGTGGAGGCCTCCGACTATAGAAGATAATTATACCTACTGTGTGTGAATGTTTATACGTGTCTGTTTGAATGTCTGACAGACAGTGATAGATGGTAGAAGATAGCTTGTTTACTTGAGACTTGCACTCTGCTTGCAGGGCCACAAGCATGTTTTGAGTAGTGAGGCGTTGTTTGTTGTGATCACTTTCTCTACCACTCAGATTGACTCAGGAACTGATGCTTGACTTTTATGTCTGACACTGTCCTTAACAATTAAGAATCTTGGAAATACTTTATGTTTTAAAAAAATAACTGCATAAAAACAATTTGAAGTTTATTTAGGCTTACCTTTGCAAGATATGTTTTCCTCTGATTAATGAACTTGTGACAACTCTGGTGTTATCAATTACGCCTGGCATTTTACAAGTAGAGATATTGGTCAGTGGCACTTATTATATGAAGAACTTTGTATTATTGTTACATCAAAGGTAATCAACTAAAGAAATACAAGTGATCTTTCTATGAAGTAGTCTGGAAAAGCAGTACAACAGCCAGGCCAGCATCTTTCACTATTGCTTATTAAAAAGTAATCTAAAGAGTCCAAAGTCATTTATGAAACTTTTGACATTGTATCAGTTTGAAATATTTGAGAAAGTAATAGAGCAGCAACAGCGAGTTGTAGATGAAGAGCTGCAGCTTACTATGTGAACAACTCCAACTTCTTCTACAACAGCCAGGTTACCAAATCCTTTCTTATTGTTAACACGATCAGGTTTCCTATAGCTTTGGGTTTAAATCTGAAATACAGTAATATGTGTGCACTTCACTTAAAAAGTGAAATCTGCCTCCTTTTACTCTTGTGCTGCCACTCTGCTGCTTTACAGAGCAGACACTTGCAGTTTATAATTGTAGCATCCGTCATCTGATTATGTGTTGATAATAAAGAAAAACGACGTTAGGGACGGTGGGCAAGTAATGTTAAAGGTGATGCCCTGACACCATGTAATGCTGTTAAAGCCACTTCTAAGGCAAGCTTACCTTTGAAAGGGGTAGACACAGAAGCATTCATCTTTTAGATAAAAAGGAAGAAGCTTGCCCTTTGACCTGTGTTTGTAGACAGCTGGTGATAGATCATTACGTTCCTTTAAAGAATCCCAGAGAACTGCAGTGTTTCTTCCCTGTTTTAAAGTGAAAATAATGAGAAAGATGGTGACCGAGCCTAATCATTCTACATCCCAAGAACAGTAAACTGAAGGCTTGTCTGGACTTAAAAAAAAATTAATGGAATGAGTATGCTGCCCTTGAGTAAATGGGAATAGGCATGCTTGTTAAAAAGCATTTTTAGTACCTTAGATCAAGGCAGGAGGTACCTACTATAATGGCATTTCCAAACATCTTTTGTACACATACATTTCACAGTCCTCATTTGGCCTTCATGGGACCAAGTCAGCATTCAATAGATACAGTCACTGTCAATGGTTCCAGCTCACAGAACCATCTATGTCCCCTGACAAAAATGTCCTGGCCTTTTTTTTTGACAAGGACCCTTTTAAGAAACTCTTTCTGGTGGTGCATTCAAGGATTCTCCAAACTGAGAGTCAGCCACTGAAAAGCCTCTCATTCACAAACTCTGCAGAGGCAGAAATCAAGTCTAGATGACAACAAATAACCAAACATACTGTTGATGTTTTGAAAAGAATTATGTTTGTCTCCTGCTTAAAATGAAAATCTGCTGAATATCCTCGTGTTCCATATTTATGCAGCTGTAACACGTATAATGCCAAAACAAAATGATAAAAGGAGGATGTTCTGAGTCATATGGTGATATAAATGAAGTCAGTGGCTTCAGTCTCAAAACCTCTTTTTGGACTATGCCTGGCTGTAATGTTAGGCAAACAATACTATAGGGAGTGGGATATGCTGTTTTTACTTCAGTAAGATACAGTTCAGTGCATTAAATGTAAGAAACACATTTTCTCTCCAACTTTTATGGCTTTATCATAGAACTGACAGTGGTAAGGTGACATGAAATCAGGAAGAGAGTTATGTCCCAAAGATTTGAACTAGCCGTGCTCAGTATAATATGTATCCAGGCAGAGTATGTTGACTGACTAATGATGGCACATTTTACCTAAAGGCACTTGCCCAGAGAAAGACTAGATTTGAAAGATTGTGTGTGTGGGTGGAAACCAGCACACAACCTTTGGGCTTCTTCTGCACAGGGCCTCTGGTCTAGTCAATTTAAGGGTTATTTTGTGTTTGTGTGTGTGTGTGGGTGACTGACTAGGTCAAGTATGTCCCCCTGTGCTGCAGATACATTTCAAGAATGTTTTCTTTTCCACCAACAGAAGGATAGAGGGTTTATACTACTACTACTTCTCTCTCTGTCTTGTCCTCCTCCCCTTTGGCTCCCCTTTGTTCTACCAAAGTAGGGGAAAGGAGATCAACAGCATAAAATCATTGAAATAACAGGAGAGATTATAAGGGTGATGCATGTTGCAATGTGTTGTGCACATGTATGGACACATGCATGCGTGAAATGCTTCCTGCAGGCCTCTCTCCAGGTGCACCAAAGCCCTCTGGGAGGCTATAGGCTGTGTGAACTAAGTCAAAGGTAAAAGGTCATGGGATTGCTCGCCTGCTGTGCGTTTCCACAAATGTTCCTCTGCTTTTGTGCTTGTGTGTATTTATCTCACAATCTTGATAATGTCATGCCCTTTCATGCACCCATGTTGCTACCACACATGGACATGAAACCGTATGTTTCCTGATGGTCAACATGTGAACAAGACCTCTGTGGGAACACATGCTACCACCTGAAAGCGCCCTGGGAAAGTCCTTGCTCAAACATTGCTCACTACCACGCTGCCAAAACACACACAGTCATGCTGAGCCATAGGATGTTTTTTTATGACTAGTCTGTTTTTTTTTTTTTTAAATGTTACATCATGTGTTTTCCTCAGCCTAATGCTCCATCGGCAGTGGGCTTGCTAATTAAAGTTCAGTAAATGAAAACTGATTCATCTTGCAATGAATCAAATCAAACTAGAGCCCTGAGTGATTGTTGCAAGTGAGCGTGTTAATCGAGGTGTTATATAAAGACATGTAAAAATATTTTCAGGCTTTTCATTTGTGTTGATAAAAGAGGGAACTGAAATATGTTGCTAAAGTAACTCCATGGAGAAATTCATCTTAACCTTGCTAACCATATATTGAGGTCAGATATGGTATTTCAGCTACAGAGCAGAAATCCTGGAGCTTCTCAGAATTTGTTTAATTTAGATATTTCTTTGAACTTCTTTTATTGGGTTCTTTTTGATTTAATATATTTTACATTTTCAGGTTAAATTATTATTTTTTTAATCACAGTGCTAGCCAAGGATAACCTGTACTTTTGTTGTTTTTTTTTTATATGACGTTCAACAGTTTAGAAGACCTCTGATAAGGTTTTTTAACTTTAACGTTAAACTCTGAAAGGGAAACTGTCAAGATGAACAAGCTTTCACTCAGAAAGTATTAGCTTAGCTTAGCTTAGCTTGGCACTGATTGCTTGAGTGATTCCTCTTGGTCATGTTTGGGTCAGCAGCTTCTGAGCCAGCTGAAACTCCCTCACACTTATGGCTGTGTTCATTTTGCCTTATAAATAGGAAAGGAATGATTTCTAGTATTAGCTGTTTCTATTTAATGGATCCTGCTGTGAAAAAAAAAATACAACCACTTTAACAGTTTTACCTGGTGCCTTGATTCATGACGCATTTAACGTAATCACCAAGAAATGTACAGAGAGGTCACAGATTATACACAATGAGACTGCAACTAGCAGCTAAAATCTTAATTTTTTTGCTATTAATATAATTAATAGTAATATGCACAACAGTATTTAGATCCATATTAATTAGAGAAGGTAGGAGTGGAAAGGAGAAGAGTTTAACCTTGTGTGTCTCATGTTTTTCATTCTCCATTTACCCCAGCTCCCCCTAGGCAGCGGGCTGAGTTGCTGGGATTATGAGATCCTGTAACGGAGACGAAGCTCATCCTGCATATCAGTCCATCAGCATTAACAGGGTGTATGTTCAAACAAATACCTCTGCGCTTCATTCACTCTGGTTTCATTTCAGCTGGGGCCTGTCTGATAAGGCTCGCCTATTTGCATGGATGCAGCTGTTTGTTTGGTCCCATGGAGATGAATTTAGATAAGACTGATAGTGTTTACCATGGGAGATGTGTGTGCACGTGTGTGAGTATGTATGTGTGCAGATAAATGCACTGAAATTCTACAAGTTTGCAAGTTTGTGGATGTCCTTCAGTTGATAAAGATAATAAAGGGGTAGCTGCCTGAGTACAGTCATAAAGATGTATCATAAAAATAATTATTCCTCCTTAAACTATAAAAACAGAGCTGTCTTGGTGAAAGCAGCTAGGCAACTAAGCAAGCAGGCACTTTTCATTACATTTTTCTGTGTTTGTGACTATGAGCTGTGTATCAGTGCCATATGCTACTGAGGGAAAAGCACTGACATCCATTTGTATAGGCATGTCAATAATGTGCTGCCATGCCTGTTGATGTGTCATTAGTAGATGGCTGTTGCTCAGAGCCCAATCAGCAACAATACATGGAGTGCTAGATGTTATCGGGAAGCTGTCAGAGTAAGCCTAATGGAAATATATAGCCCCCTCTGAGGACATGGAGGAGGATTTTCTCCTCTTCTCTCGCTCTTTCTCCTCCATCTCTCCCTTGTCCTGTCACTCTGTGTCTCCGTTCATCTATTTGTCACTCCCCTCTCTGTCTGGGAATTGTGTTTTTACCTATCTAAAGCTTTATTGTCTGTTTAAGGCTGCTGAGACAGAATGGTCAGTGGCCGCAACACCAACAATAGTTGCAATCTCCGTCCCTGTGGTTATCATAGTAAGATTTATCTCAGCATTTGTATGTATGTGATTGGTTTGGCTCATTAGCTCTGCCTGCATACATGATCAAAATATTAACAACCAAATGTTGACAAAACAATCTCACCAAGAGATCCACTCAGTAGCTGCTGTGGATATTTGCTTGTATTATGTGACTGTCATCATCAGATGACAAACTAAATAACAACTACCCTAGGTTCAAGTTGTTTATGTTTTCAGTGCCACTAAAGAGATTCGGAAACACTTTATACAGAAGTGGGGGCAGAAGAATAGATTAAGAAATAAAAATATACAAATAAACAGCAATCATTCAAAGAAAAAAAGTCGGGAATTGTTCGCCACTGTATTTAATCAGCATGCTCCATATGTATTCTCTCCTGATAATCACATCAGTCATAATCAACCATGCTTTATGTCTCTTTTTTTCCTTCAATAAGTGCACATAATTTTGCCTTCGAGTGTGATAATGCATTCTGAAGTGCTTGAAAAAATAATGAACTTGGTGTCATGTTGTACCTCAGGCTCGCCCTGCTTACATTTATCAGGATACTTTGTTGGGTATATACTGTGTATACCCATGATTGTGGTGGGTTGTTCCAGGCGCTAATACATTTAACCTTTTAAAGGATAATCTGTTCTCCTTCCTCTGTAGATATGATAGGTAGATATCTAGAAATGTGGTAGCAAATGGGGATGTGGGTGTAGTATATTACACTTCGATGAAGACAGTATATACAGTAGATTAGATAAGATAAAACCAAAATGATCCCTCAAGGAAAGCTGAAAATAGTAATATAGCAGAATATCCACACAGGAACAGAGCAAATGGAGTTTATTAAACATAATGCACCCAACAATTACAGCAGTAAACTGTGATGAATGTGAATTACAGTGTGTGTAAGTGTGTGATTATTGTGCTTACAGTACAGTGGGTCTGCAATCAGACCTGCTTTGGAAGGCTCCACTCTTCCATCAATGGAGGGGTGTGCAGTCCGGGGGGAAAACAAGCAGATCTGATTGGCTGAGGAGGAGGCAAGGCTCTCAAGCACATTTGTGACGTTTTTGCTGATAGATCACGTGTTGGTGTGTCTTCATATAGGGGCTCTTTCCCTCTTGTTATTCACATAGTATCTCTTCATCTCTCCCACTCACTGCTCAGAGGGATAAATGAAAGCAGGAAGAGAAGGGAGAGGAAGGGGAGGGAGGGCTCTGGCTCTGGGGAGAAAAAGAGTAAGAAAAGGCATGAGATGAGATCTGAGCAGCAGAGAGTGGTCACGGTGTTTTTTAAATTTTATCATGGAGGTTTGAGGGGTGCATTCGAGGCAGGAAATGTGAGAGACTTTGATAAAGGAATGGAGGGGGGGATTGGGTGGGTGGATGTCAAGGACATATCTGAAATTTTAAGCATAAAACAGAATATTTTCAAATGTCAATTAGTGTTGAAAAGGCAAGTGTATGCAACTTTATAATCAGATGAAATACATTTATTTCACACAGTGCATTCAGCCTTACACTGTGTTCTTATGATTTTTTTGTTGGGAGTAACTGTATTTTGTGCTTTTGGCACAATTTTTCTATTTTACCAATTATTCAAGTTGCCTAGCATGCTAAGAAAGATGGTGACATCACCACTTCAGATTCTGCATATTAAAATCTGATTGGCTCATTGATGGAAATAATTATCAGTTGGTCCAACAGCAAATATACATACATGAATGAAACAAATCAGAGATGTGGCAAGTTTGCTGCAGCATATAAAGAAAACGTATTCAAAGTGAGCTTTAAACACCTCTACTACTCATCCTACAGTCAGTTTTGTTTTTTATTATGACTTAAAATTTTTATACATCTTTGTTGGCGGGTCTGGGACAGATGAAAGCGAATGTGACAATGTACTTAAGGGATCTGGAGTATGACGCAATTTCATGGATTTTATCTGAAATTCTTTTTCATCTCATCTGATTTCTCTGAAAAAGGCAAAAAAAAAGCTATATGTTGCAGTGAACACTATAGACTGGAACCAGATTCCATAGATATTTTATTATGGCTACTGTATACACTGTATAATTTACTCCATAGCAGTCTGTTGGAGAAGAGTGGAGATTGATGTCTTTGGTTGCCTCAGAATTTGTGGGACAAATTCCTTCTCTGTCTTACCCTAAATTATTCCTTTAGTTCCTCTACTCCCCTTTCCCTCTCCTGTCCTCATCTCTTACCTTCACTTTTGCTCATCCTCTCGTTTTTCCCCTCTTAATGTTAAATTTCAGTGAGTTACTCAACATGTAGGTTTTGCTCTTGGACAAACCCCAGCAACAACACAGCCTAACATGCATGCCCTTTTTTAACTTTTCTTCTCCCCTTTAGATGATTTCAGCAGAAGCCCAAACGCATACATACATGCTTCCACTACCTCTTGGTATATCTAAAATACATGCTCTCCAGATTACCAGTTTTCAAGTATATAGGAAAATCCATGTTAAGCCTAAGTGTGCTCTCTTTATCTTCTCACTCTTCTCCCATAGTGTGGCTATCCATTATATCTCCTTCTCCTTCATGGGTGTCCTGCTGCACAGTTTCTTAGTCATTAATTGGCTGTTTTACCCTGAGCTGCAGGACCCCAGGGAACACCAACAGTGTTCTTATCCTGACAGATGCTGAGGAGGACCATAAAATTGCCAAAGTTCCTCTAAACATGAAAGCCTCCCAAGTGCAAAGTAACCTTTAAAGCCCACACAGTTCTCTCAGAGACATCTGGTAAATGTGATTGTTAAAAGTTGATTAATTCAAGACCTTTATATATAATTGTGAATTAGAGGTACAACAATACTTTAAATTCCAGTAACCCACTAAATAAGTACGTCTTGATATTTTTTTTATTATCCACTTGAGTGGAAGCTGATTGACTCCATTGGTGAGTATGAAGTAAATTGTTGGATCCAAAAGGCACAAAGGATTTTTAGGGGAAGCTCTTTGCTTCCAGCGTAGCTTCTTTTTCACAGGAAAGTTGCTATAGATTTCCCTCGACAGCTCTCACAAATCTGACACGCTTGTAGAATTTGTACATGCAGATTGATATACTGCCTGAGACTTGTGCTCCATATGTGTAGCAGACATGTCTGCACAGAGTGTAGCTTTCCATCTTAAACATCACCTTGTATCAGATTTCCGGTAAATAAATCAGCCTTCTCCTCCCTCTTCTCTTTGCTTATATCTCAGTCCTTTCACCCACATTTGCTCTACTTTTACTTTCCACCTCATTTCTTATTCCATTAATTGCCACCAACTCATCTACCTCCTTTTTATCCTATTTTCCAAAAACAGTTTTATCACCTTTTTCTCATTTATTTTTTCCTTTCATCACCTACCTTTCTTCTTTATTTTATTCCTTCTCTGCTGCCTTCACTGCATCCCTCAGTCTTTCTTGGTTCTTCCTTGCCTTACTTCATTGCCCCTCTGCCCACTCTTGATCATCCCTGTATATCCTACATCCGCTCCCACCTTTCCTCTCATCCTTCTTATCTTTTCTTTTTCCTCCTTCCTTCTAACAATCTGTATTTTCATTCATTCTCCTACAGAACCATGAGAGGGAAACAGCGCTTCACTGTGCCGCCCAGTATGGACACACTGAAGTGGTCTCAGTGCTGCTTCAGGAGCTGACCGACCCCACCATGAGAAACAGCCAGCAGGAGACACCTCTGGACCTGGCAGCACTGTATGGACGGCTGCAGGTCAGTGTGATAGATCAACATCGGCCTCATGAACAAATAATATAAAAAACCATAAGCTAAAGGTGTATGTTTTACACTACCAAGGCCAGGAGTTGAGTGTGGTTTTTAACTTGGAATTTCTCAGATTTTGAAATTATATTTTTTGCCTTTTCATGGTGTTAACATTGCTAAAATGGAAACAAACCAGTCTGTAATGGTTAAACTGGAGGAGATATTTCCACAAAGAAGACATATAGGACAGAGAGAATTGGATTTTCCAAACCGGAATTTGATGTGGATTATTTTAAATAGGGTAGATATTCCATGAAAAGAAAAATTCCTTAAACACTTTTAGTTTCACAGGCAAACAGATTAACGTTTACAGAATTGCAGCTGTACTCTTTTTTTTATTTATTTATTTATTTTTAAACCTGTCACAGCACACGTAGGCACAAGTGCAAATTCACACAGAGAGGCGTATGCCACAAATGCCTGCTGATGTTCAAATGCTATCACACGTTTCCTTCTGTTAAAGTAGTGAGTAATTGCAGCCAAGCCATACAGGTTTGTCTCCGTGTGAATGAATAATTTATAACAGCAGCGGTATTTCTCGCTTTCTCTCCCTCCCTGCATGATAATGAAGGGAAATCCCTATGGTGGAATGTAGTGCTGCATGGAGATGTAACTTAACACAGGGCAAAAGTTTACTATATACACACATACAGTACTTGCACAAAGACACACATTAAAGAGGGATGTTTTGGGAGAACTCCGTGTTGTTGAGCTGAGTTATTAAAGGCACTTTTTATGATCAAACAGTCGGGAAGCTCCGCTACCACAGCTAAAAACAACTACTAGTACACTCAAGGTGATTGACAGGTCTTTTAATACAAAGACTTGCACTGCAAAACAAATAGTTTAAAGCAGACCTTGTATTATTTTTCCACTCAGACTGGACCCTTAACAGAGCCAAAGAACCGTTAGTTACTGCTGCTTTGCCAATCAAGCATTTTATTTTAGCTTTACTGCTTTCAGTGATAATTGGGGTTTGATAGCTTCCTGTTCTAAACTCTCCCAAACTTTTGCACAATAGGTGGTACAAATGTTGGTGAGCGCTCACCCCAACCTCATGACCAGCCACACTCGCCGACACACTCCGCTTCACCTGGCTGCACGCAACGGACACCACAGCACCGTCCAGACCCTGCTCGAGGCCGGCATGGATGTCAACTGTGTGGTAAGATTAAAGAAATTACTGCTTTTAGCTGTAAGTGTCCTTAGTGAACATCTAAGGCTTAAACAGATCTCGAGCACGGATTATAGTATCCTTATGGACAAATTATAATGAAGTAACAAGCATATTGCTTTTTGATTTGCTTCAGTGGCTTAGGGCAAACCATCTTCCTTTTGAAAAAAATGGATTTGCAAAGCTCTTAGTAATGTCTGTTTACATGGTTACTTATGCTAATCCACAGCAGTTTTTTGTGCACAGCTGGAAGGTGTGCTTAAGCAGGAAGTAGTTTCCAGGTAAAATGTTCACATAAAGATTTGTGGATTATCGTGAGTAATCTTGTCAGTATTTTAAAAAGTCGCTTTGCTTGTGAGTTGCACAAATATAAGATGCTTAAAATACCTGTGAGTATGCTGTCCTGCAGAAATGTTGTACACGAAATATTAAAACTTAAAAATAAATAATTTGTCATATAGTATTTTGGGTTGAAATGTTTCTTCAAGTAAAATACATTTGCACATTTATATTTGGTTGCTCTTTGTCAGTTCTTACAAAGTAAGAACAGGAACTTGACTTTGACATTTTATTTGTTTTATCTGATGCTGCTGTGCAAAGAGAAGGTGACTAGAAAGCAATCCTTTTGTACTTTGTCTGAGAAAATCTTTCAAAATCTCTGTGACTCTGAATCTTTGTCCTCCTCTCATCTCTGCCGAATGTGAATATTTTAGAAGCTGCTGTCTTGTGTTTTTAATGAAAGAGGGTATAGCTTTTTTGTGTATATAATCCACCACAGGCATAAATGTTTGGCAAGACTCTCCTTTTGAATCTGTGTGTGTCTGCCTCCACTCTTGTGTGTGTGTAGCAAAGAGCTAGTGTATGTGATGCATGCCTCTTGTGGTGTGTTGGTGGAGAGGGATGAATAATTGATTGGTAGATTGAGAAAGCAAGAGGAAGAGGAGGAGGAAGAGGACAGGGTGTTCCTGAGAGGTCCTGATAGTTCATGGTCTTTTCTCTCCTGCTCTTCACATATTCTACATTTCAAGTCAGGAAATATAATGGAAATATAGAGTCACTTACAGTCTTCCTGTCATGCTGTTTGGTCTGCTCCTCTTTTTAATTTGCATTTTGTCTTATTGTGTATTCCGAGTTGTACAGGCAATTCAAACACAGCTTTGTCCCGAACCGTCTGGGCCATTTGTTATTGTGAAGCCTTGTCAAAATGCAGCCTCGCTTTGCTGCTCTCGACAATACTGTTTTCTTTCTCTTGAGACGATTTTCTCTGACGAACTAAACTATTGACTCTGCTCACTTGTCTTAACAGTTCAGTGTAAAACACAAAAAAGCCCTTCACTCTATAAATCAGTCTCGTAAGATAATTTGAGTCATTTGATTATTTGATTATGTGACGTTCACATTGCACAACATTTATTTACTTTCAGATGGTTTTGTGCTGATGCAAGATCACATGGGTGATGTAAGAAAAGGTACACCCATGAGATTGTTCTGGTTTGACAGATCAGCAGCTGGTGTAAATGATGCTGATATTTAAGGGGGATTCTCAAGAAATAAGACATAAGACATTAACACTGAGCTCAAAGACTCTGAGATTTTGACAACTGTGAAAGTTTGTCACTTTAATTAAAAGTTTTAAGTAATTTAGATACTCAAGTCTGGCCCAAATTAGTGGGCCAACACAGTAACATTACCATCTCGAGAGTGACACCACCAGCATGGCATAAAATCATTTACTCTACTATTCAAATCAAAGATTGCTTTAGTTATCACCAATCCTCATTGTAAGGTCTTGGCACCTTTGTCAAGTTCATTTACAGTTTTCATTATATTAGTTGTGAAATGTGAGTGTCTGATTCAGTGAATTCAGTGTCGAGAAAACTTCACACTCTATTTGGATATAAACAAACTTCCAGGAGTTCTTTCTAATGCAGTAAACAGATCAAAAATCTCTACATCGACAGTGCATGTAGTTCCCTGAAGGAAAACTGTCTTCAAGGTTTTCAAGTCTCAGTCAGAGTTTAAGTCTCCGGGAGCTGCTGAGTCTGAATCAAGGAACCAAAACAGCTTGCTTAACAAACATAAGAACAAAGAAATCCTGCAAAGAAACTCTCTTTTCACCCTGAATGTTTTATATTCAAATGCACAGTTGCCACCGTGCAGACTGGTGATGAATCTAAGTTCACTTCTACTGAAAAAATCTAATCTGACTCGATGTTCATTCGCTACAAAGACATATGGCATAACAGATGCTATGCTCTTCCTTTCCCCTGCCATGTGAGTACAGTTTATGTACAGTACATGAACCATGTAAGGCCACTCGCTGCTGTCCGATTAAAAGCTAGGGAAGGTTTGACTACAAAATTACAAATCTGATAAGAAGAATGCTTTGTCACATTGTGCTGCTGCCCTCCAGAATATGTTTAAAGCTGTTATTAACATATTTGGTGGGTGGGTGTGGATGTGTTTGTGTTTTTGTGTGCATGTCATTTCTGGAAAGACAGAAACAACTTAACCTATTGGAATTTGGAGTCTGTGCCCTCTCAGCGAGGAGACGCATGAGTCAGCGGCACTGCGCCCATCTTCTCTGCCTTCTGTCCTTGTTGCAGGCTGTGTATGAGTGTGTGTGTGTGTGTGTATACATGTGCATGCATGCTCTGATCCAAAGAGTAGGGCTGTGTTTCTCTGCAGGGATTTGGCCTCAGGCTTCATGTGTCTCGCGAAGATGAACACTACATGCCTTTGATTTGCCGCGTCCTCTCCTCTGTACACACAAATCTCTGTCTCTTTCTTCTCTCTTTCTCTTAAATTCTGTCTCTCTATCTAGTGATGATGAGTACTGCAAGCCTTTGATACCTTAAATCTCTGCAATTTACCCTTCACTCTTGCACTGCTCTTTCTCTTTTTGACTAAAAATAATGCATAATAGCAACATCTTCCCTTTTTTTCCAGTGCAGACACAGAAAGGTGTAACATAAATCTATTGTATATCTGGAGTACCGAATTGCTTTCTGGGAGAGTTAAACCTGTTGGTCAATTTAAGTAAGATGATGACTGCAATCTTACCTTTTATTATGGTCATTTCTCTTAGCATTGTTATTTAACATCACTTACATTTAAACATTTAATGCATACTCGTAACTAAGTTAAGATCAACTTTTTGAAGTATCCCAGTTTTATGTTGCACGGAAGATCATGTTTTAGAAAAAGAGCCATTTTGTAGCAGCTTTTACTTTCAGAGCTTGGAAAAGTTCTGTGAGATAGGTACTTGCATTTACAATAAAATTAACTGTATTACTAGCAAAAAACGACAACATGGGGATTGTTCTAATAGAAAATGTGACTAACTGATTTCTCATAATTTTCTGCAGAGTGTTCAACTCCACTTTATATATGTCAGTAAAACAAAACATAGGATGGAAGGCTGTGTATTGATGGTTTACATTCTCTTGTAATGTGGAAATAAACTGTATTGTTGCTATCCTCTCTAATTAATGAACATTATATGAAGAAGCAAAATCCAGCAGACTTTTTTTCTTTTTTTTTTAGTAAATACAACACAAGCTATTAAAAGATGATAGCTAAGAACATATACTAGTGTGCATGTAAATATACTCAGTGATTATGAGGGATAAACCTGTGATTGCATTCTCAAATGAATAAAGACTGGAAGTGCAATCAGTGCATCTTTTCTGTCCTAGTTTCAATGGGTTGAGATAACCAGCAGTTTTTTCCATCTCCTTACTCCTTTTTTATATATCACCCCGTCTTCCTCTCTAAAGTATTTTCTTTGAGGCTGTGATGTTGGAGCTATACTGTTGATAGTGAAGAGTGAATGCTGTGGGCGACTCACAGATGGCCAGCTTGTAAATTGTCAGGAGTGGAAAGCTCTCTGTGTTTGTGTGTATGCGCATGTGTGTGAGAGACAGAGTGATTGTACAGGTCAGTAATTGGAGTCAAGCCATACAGGTCTGTCTGAGTGTGAATGAATAATTTATAGAAGCAGCACAGTCACACTCTCTCCTTTCACATGCAATGTCTCTCTCTCTTTCTCTCTCTCTCTCCATGTTTGACTGTTTCCATAATAATGAGGGGAAATCCCTATAGAGGAACCTGCTGCTGGGTGGACAGGTAGCCAACAAAAGGGGGAAAGTTTAGTATCAACACACGCTCTCACACATATACCCATTAACACACTGGACTGCCTTTTCTAAGTGAACATTCATCCCAGTATCAACATTTCTGCAAGCAGCCCTGCAACAGAAAGTCATCTGCCTTTCAATTCCCGGAAACTGTTAGAGAGTGAGAATCGCCTTCCTCGTTTCCTCTTGGCATCGCTGTGCGATCACCATGGGAAACAGGACAGGAAGTGGTATAGAGATGACCGTAGAGGTTTGGAGGGCAAGTAGTGTGTGTGAGGAAAAGGGGGTGGATTATTTCCTGTGCTTCCACCTCCTCATTTGTGGGTAAAAGCTTTGCTTCCCCTGGTAAACTTCCAGAGTTTGATACAGTCAGTGAGTGCAGATGTAATAGTGCATCTGTTTTTTTTTTTGACCTTAGCACTTAATGTTGTCCTTTAAAAAACAAAAACTGGACCTTTGATTTTTTGAGGACATTCTGTTGGAACTTCTGGTTTTTGCAAATTGTCCAGTGCCAGTTTTATTGCAGAGGAAACAGAACAGCTACAGTAAGTTTAGTATTCCCTGCAGAGGACGAATGTGTTGATCTGGTGCAGTGTCGCGTTGAGTTGAATTTCCCAGCCGAGTATCAGCAGACCTGACTGTCGTCCAAGTAATTTGTCTTCATTAAGGCTCGGAGTTTGGTTCACTCCAGGATTTTGTCTGTGTTGTCAGGAAGTCAACCGTGAAGGATGCGACGAATTCAGCATTCGTATGTTGCTGAGTGCGTGTTTGTATGTGTGTATGTGTGAGAGAGAGCATGTGTATGCATAAATGCATGAGAGTGTGTTTCAAGTTCACGTCTTTAAAGTCCCTGATGGGTATTTTAGCTTCAAGCAAGGTGTACAGAGCAGTGTGTTTAGTATGTCATGGAGACATATAGAAACATAATGTCCCACAAACCTTTAGAGCAATAAAGCAGAGGTGTCAAATTTCATTGCTACCAAAGGGGCCACAAATAAATATAATTTATGTCGCTTTGAGCTATATCTCCCAGTCACAACCTTTGACCTTGACAGCACAAATCTCATAATGTATCATTATTTACTAAAGTAGACCACTATAATTTGTGAGACTCTATAAGCATATAACAGGGATTGCAACACCATCCTTTTTGTTAAGCAGATGACTTGATCTACCTCCCCATTAGTGGTCCAGAACTCCCCCAGAAAGTTTTAATGTTGCCTTTATATACCTGTCACCCAAATTAATTTAAAGACCGACAAAGACTCACTTTAAAATTAGGATTCATGGGGGATGAAGCACATTAATAAACACTGACATTTTGAAAACATAAATGTTAAAAAGTCTGTGTTAGCGTAGCAGCTGATTTCACACTTTGTAGCTCTCAAACTTCGCACACCAACTGGCAACTTTTCTTTTGAAGCTGTCGTGTATGTCATCAGGATCATTGCGACTGAATCATAGTCACGTTAATATTGTACACCTGGTGTCTTTTAATCTGGCTGTTTTTGTTCCAGTTCCTCCCACGCAGATTGACTAAAGAGCTGTTCTTTTTTCTTATTGTGGCTCCTGAGTATTGTTCTATTAAAAGGGACCTTGTCACAGTAATCGTCTCTTTCATCACTGCTGATCTAAGATGAGGCACTCACCACCGTCCTCTCCTTGCTAGTTTCTATGTGTTGCATCAGATTTGTGATATCCCTATTAAAAGCAGTGGAGACTGATGCGGGCCGGTGTGTGTTGGAAGAAATAGGAACTTTTCCACACAGGCTCCTGCTGCTTGTGTAATGGTTTGAAATTGGTGTGGCCACATGCTGTTTGCAGGGAGGGGGTATGACTATTTTAATATCGCTGAATCTTTTTTCGTTTAAATGTCAGAAAGTAAGAAACTGTATCAAATCAAAGTTTTAGTATTTTTCTCCCTTTTAATCCCTGTACCTTTTTGTAATGCCTCTCATGCTCCCACTCCACCTCTGTTTTTGTCTATTTTTGTCTCTGTTTTTAATTGTTAAAGCAATGTAATATTAACACACACACACTCTGCCTGTCTCTCTCTCTCTCTCTCTCTTAGACCGAGAATGGCAGTGCCCTCCATGAGGCAGCCCTCTTTGGGAAGATGGATGTAGTTCGCCTTCTGCTTCACTCAGGTGCGTCTATAAATGTATCCTGAAAAAAAAAAAGAAATTGTGTGCGTGCGTTTGCTGGTATGTGTGTGCATTTCCCTTGTCTCCCTTCTTATTTTAACCTGGGGCCAATTTTTCTTTCCAGATGTGGGTTGAATTTGCCCTCAGGTGAACTCCAGGCATCTGTCTGCTGTTATAAAGCACAAACTTTTAGTTTTGTTATGGTTTTGGCTTTTCAGTTGTATCAGGAGGAGGAAGTTTCACAGGACATGATAGGTTGTGTCCCATTTTGATGATGTCACTGGACTTGATAATGGGGTTAAAGGTAATGGTGATAACAAGAGACAAGAGTGTTCATCAATTGCTTACACAAGGACTTTTATTTCCTGCAGAATTAAAAAATTTTAGCAGATAAAATATGTGTATGATTAAAGAAACATAAAGGAAACAAAAAATAAAACTTGGACAAAACTACATTTTTACATTTTTGCCCTCCATATTTACAGAGCAGATTAAGGCTGAACCATGTTGTCCTTTGATACCGCTGCCAACCCCCACCCACTTTCCTTTAGCACTTCCTGTTTCCTGCAGGACTTCCTGTGGGTGGCCATGTTCTTTTGGCCTCGATCCTCTTAACATCCTGGATCAACGCTGAGCTGACTCAGTGAACTTTAACCCTTCACAACTCTTCAAACATAGTGTGTGTGTTTGTGGGTTGGGGGGTGTTGTGTTGTGGGGATGCAGAATGGGCAGCTAGCCATTTATTGTGAGTCATTAACTATGCAGGTAAACAGCTGAGGATGTGAGGATGTAGAGATATATAGTCAGTACATCAGAGATTTATTTGGCATGTTTTAGATTGGCTGATGAAAATTGGCTCTTATTTTACCTGTTATCTATTAAACAGAGTTAATTCCTATCCTTGAAATTGATTTCTTGTCTGGAATCAAAGCCTTTTCAGGAGCTTTCAGCCTTGTCACACCTTTTTTAATAAGCAGATTGAATTAGCTTAATTTGAAGTTATATGGATTTTTTGACTCGCATGCTCAGTCACTGTTTAATGTTGATTTAATCCATAGATTTTTGGGGGGGATTAAACTGGAAAGCAATATTAAATCTACTATTATGAGAAGTGGAGATGGCTGTCACACTCTTGTAACAGTCCAGAGTGGGCAAGAAAGACAAAAATGGCACTTTACATCAGGTTCAAATGTGCTTTCCCTCAGTTCTTTTTCATTTTTCTTTTATTCACATCTTATGGTGCCCTGCTGAGCGACTGGAATGACATTTATTTTTCATGTTAAATTGGATCCATGAGCACAGGAAGGGATTGAGCAGGCTACAGTGAGGTAGATGAGGATTTATAGTGGTAGAACAACTGTTTTTATTTTTCCTGCAGACTGTTTGGTTTGTGTGTACACAGACAGTAAAGGTGTGCCTGTTTGTGTGTGTGTGATTGAGAGAGTGTGTGTCCTTTGTCCAGCAGAAACTCTGGTTTAAAACCTTGATGAAAAGCATGTTTGCTGTTAGTAAAGAGTCATGAAGAAGTAAAATCCCACATTCTTCTTTTGGTGACCTCAACTCATTCGTCTTTTGTTTAGTAGAGTTTTTTTTGGCTGGGTGGGTGTGTCAGTGGATCTGCGTCTCAGTCTGTGCGGGTACATGTGTGTACTCTGTGGTTTAGTCCATAGTTCAATGTGTCTTTGAGTAAGGATCAGTAGATTTATCATGTTCTTGGGTGTTAAGGTTTTACCTTTGTCTTGCATTTTTGTGTCAGTGCTCATACTGTATTTTTTTTTGGGTGTGTGATGGTTTGTGTTTTAGGGATCGAGATCAATCTGAGAGACAGCCAGGGAAGAACAGCTCTGGAGATCCTGAAAGAACATCCTGCACAGAAATCCCAGCAGATCACTGCTCTTATCCAAGGTAACACACACATACTCTTAAAATTTAAATGAATTGCACTTGAGAAAAATTGGGTCATTGCTGGAGCAAAAAGTAGAAAACATAGGAATGAAAATTATTAAGGGTCTTTTTCATGTACTTTGTTAGTGAATTTTTCTTTTCCCAGAATTTGAAAATGTTGGAGAATACAAATGTGGATATAAACATCGCAGTTTTCAAAAGTGTGTGAACTTCTAAGCATGCTTTGTGGACTAGCAGCTTTATGGGAGTAGCCCAATTTTTACTAATGACTGAGTCACTGATTATCTTCTCAATATTTCCATTAATCCCTCAATCTATAAAATGTAAATGTAGTTTAAAATTGGCTTAAGGTTGAAGTCTTCTTGTACCTTATGTTAAAACCCATTCCAGTCTTTGGAAACCCAAAAATTCACTATATTGTGCCAAGAGACAGTGTAGTTCCAAGGTGATTACAAGGCTCAATACGAACACAGTGTGCTGTGGCTTGGAGGCCCTTGCTAGCTGTCCTTGTATAATCTGTGGGTGTGTGTAAGGCACATAGATTCAGATGATGTAAAGCCAGTGAGATAAAGGCAGACACAAATGGAGAGACATTGGAATGAGGAGAATATGTCAGAGCCCCAATTAACAGCAAGCTAGTCTCAACTAGGAGGTGAGGATGGAGAAGGGAACGCAGACTGAGTCCCAGGAGTGTTAAAAGCTGTCCACAGTTAGAACATCACAGATCTAAAGCTGATATTAAACCAGGAAAAACTCTGATGCAACGGACAGAGTAATGAAGTTGGAAAAAAATGATATATATGACTGTGGAGAAAGGCATACTAACCCTGTGTTTCAACTCACCAATATTGAGTCACCTCTTTTATATTTACTTAAGTTGCTTTAAAGCT
>JAPZDY010000015.1:12833222-12849330 GCA_029783645.1 Ctenochaetus hawaiiensis | reverse complement strand
TTTGAGTATTTATTGGCTGAGCAGGATAAGCTTGCACTGTCTGATTAGTTGTGGATGAGTTGGGATGAATAGGTTAAATCTCTTTTAATTCAAAACCTTTTATCTGGCATCCTGTAAATTCTGCAGCTTAAATCTTCAGCGCTTAAAATTGAATGATGTTTTTTCTTTTGCTGACTCTAAATATTTAAAACTATTCATTTAAACACTGACCAAAGATTTCAGGTATTAAAGACAAACTCTTCTATATTTATGAATCGACAACTTGTGGCTTTTTTAAAGTCAAAATTTATATGATAGTAGATGTTGGTCTGGAACAGCAGTCATCAGATTTAATCTCAGAAGACAGAGAGATTTGAACTTGAGCCGTGATAGAAGTCTGAATGTGTCTGTGATGGGGAGGAAAAAGAGGGGAGGAGAAAAAGGACACAGCTGTGACTTAGTAAATAGATCAGCTGCATGCCATTTCCTGCTGTAGAGGAGATGGAAAAGGACGGACACACACACACAAACACACGCACACACTCACACACAAAGAGCAAAAGACCTGTCATTTACTCAATTGTAGCTGCCGAGGGGTTTTTTGGTTGCCACAGACACCTAATTATGAATAGATTGTCATTTGATTTGCAGTGAATGACTCATCCTACTGCTCGAATTTATTAACAGTTCACTTTTTACTGCCCAGCAGCAACTGGTCGTGTGTTACAGTGCACCGTAGCAGTAAAACTGTAACAGGTAGACACCAGGTTGTATGTCTCCCTGTTTATGAAAAAATCTGCTGAAGTCTGTACACAGGGGAATAAAACTGTCAGAGCATTTTAATCCTGACTTTCTGACTGATGCACATTCCCATATTCTGAATAATTGTATGCAAATATGGCTGTGTATCATAATTATTGAGTTGCATGCCAACATACACACACACTCACACACACACTCACACTTTCCTGGTATTAATAGGGTTCCTCATTAGGACTCTGCAGGGAATCTGCCACATGAGTTCACCATTTAAGTGTTTTTGTGTCTTTTCGGCTGTTCATGCCTCACTAAAGCAAGTTTTTTATATAGTTTATAACTTATTTTCTTCCCCCACACCTGAACCTCTTTTTTCTCCTCTGCCTTCTCTGCCTTTTCCCTCCTTCTTTCTCTTTTCTTTTCTCACATAAGTCCTCTCTTTTGCATTTATGAACAGCAGAGTTCTCTATTAGCAGAAGCTGTGAAGTGAATTTGAGGTTTGTGGAAAAGTGCGAATTGAATGCAGCACAAGCTGCTTACCATGCCGATGGCTGTGCTATTATATTGATCCAGTAAAATGCCTCTGAAATGCTCCTCCCCACCATCCATCCCTCCACCATCACATTCTCCTGGCCTGTGTGTCTTTCTTATCTTCCTTCCGAACGTAATTCAAATTTCCCTGATTTCTTGCTACTTATCTTGTCACACCTCCATCTTCTTACCCCATTTTCCCCTGTTTTCTCCATGTCTCTGTAGAATTCATGATGGACGAGATGGAGAGAAGGAGTATCTTAGAGGAACCTGTTCGCAAGTGTCCCATCCCTGCACCTCGAACCTCTGTTCCCTCACCCTCTGCCTCCCCCTCCCTCAGGCACAAGAGTGAGTAAACACACACATACAAGGATGCAACAATCACAAAATAATAATCAGGTTCACACTGAGATTCCAGGTGCAAAAAAAAATGCATATTTGTTGTTTTCTCACCTAAAATGTTTCAACCCTGAAAAGTGGTTGGAATAAAGATTTTCAACAGGGACAAAAATACCAGAGGTAGAGTTCACTCATGCAAAAGAAACCCCAAAATTTTGATGATGTCCAGGATTTGTTTTAAAATACCTCAACAACTCAGACATAAACAAATATATAACAGACTGACTCTGCCAAACTTGCCTCTAATCCAAAATATATTTGTATTTTTGTGGATTTATGTATGTTTTGTGTGGTAAAATGTACATTTTTAAAGTTGATTTCATAGTAGTGTTTGTATTTACAAACAAACATTGCAACGTAAATCCAGCCATGGAGAGCAGCTCCTTACAGTGGAGAAAGCAGTTACTGCCTCTCTGAAGAGCCATGTATATGTCCTGTCCATTGCTGCCCCCTCTGTTGTGATTATGTCATTGCAACAAGCAGAGCTCCTGCTGATCCACTCTCCTCTCTCATTGACTAACAGCAGATACCATAATTACCTGAGAGACTCTTAGACGGAGGGGGAGCAAAAGTGATTAGTACAGTTTGCTCCTCAGAATGTGCTTTAGAGCAACTTTGAACACAACCGCAGTGCAGAAGGGAGACTGAGGAGGTTTTTCTCAAACCATTAATTCTGTTGTCTCCTTCTTTGTGTTTACAGTTCAGTCTGTTTCTGACTTTTGTACCAGCAGTGATATGAATCGGGTTCATACTCAGGCTTTGAAGAACTTTGGATAAATTTCTTACCTTTTTTCTTCCTCTTGCTCCTCTCCCCAGATGATGCCGTGACAAGCGAGCTGTCTAAACTGCTTCATGAGATAAAAAAGTGCAGAGACAGGGACTATTCTTTCGAGGAGCTGTGTCACACCATCTCCTCCCACTCCATGGACAGCTTTGGCAGCGGGCGACTCTCTGACGAGGAGCGCCCAGATCGACTCAACGGCACCCTAACCCGTGTCAGCAAGGTACTGCGCTTGTGACGTATGATTGGTGCACTTTCTTGAAACTCCTGCTTCTGAGATAAGTGGTCATAACTTGTCAAAAACTTCTTTCAGCATTTTTAAATTTGGACTGCTGCAGTGAGATAAAAAAGGAATAAGTAGGAGTCAGTTTTGACTCCAGAAACTTGTATTAGACTTTTGTTTTCACTACTTCCTGTAAATTTACAGACTAAACATTGAATTGATTTATTAAAAAAAACAATTAGAATGCCAATTAGTAACAGCAGTAGTTAAAACTTTGATACCTTCTATGTTCAAGAAATTGTTAAAATAGTTTTAAACATCACTTAATGACAGATAATGTACATATACGCAGGAAGCTATTTAGCCTTATTATAAAATGTATCATCAAGAGAAAGATGGAACAAAGATTCAGATGTATTTTTCTCATTCTCTTGTCCTTTAGTATCTGTTATATGTTAACAAAACATTTTCAGGCAAGTTATTTTAACATAACCTGTATAAAACACCATTATGTTAAATGTTATCAGCGCCCTGCATATGCAAAGCTGCTGCATTTTGTCCTTGCATCAGGTACTTTGTTGACAAAAGCCCACACAGACCTGATCCTGTCATAGGAAGTGCAGGAAAACAGGATTTCATTGCTAAACTAAAAGAATTTCCCTATGCATGTCATCTCTCATCTTGATTTTTAAAGGTGTATCAGTACACCAAGAGTGTGGAAACCAACGATAGCACCCACACACAGTGTGCTGTATGTGGGTGAGGGAATGTTCATAAATTCATGTACTTCATCTATTCTGACAACAGAGGGCAGTATCAGATAGTCCGATGCCACTGAGCTGCCTTGCCCAATTAAGTATTCACTTGTTGTCGGTGAAACACAACAGCTTCTGTTTGTTGTTTGCCAGAATTTTCACAGAACTGTAATTATTATTTGTGTTCAAACAGCCGTTAACAGCGTTTTTCTAGACCATGGTCCTTTGTATGAGATGCCTTTTTTTAGTGAAATATTATCAGTTGTATCTGCTGCTTTCTCTCTCAGTAACACGTGAAGAGGAACATGGGTTAGACCTTATTGGTTTGGTTTCAGTTGGAAGGTGAAAAAGCTGACTTTAATCAGTGTTTACTGACAAAAGAATCACAGCCACAGTTTATTGCAAACCGTCAGCAGAGTGTGAGAAAGAGACGCTGAAGTTTTTCAATTTCACCGTCCAGGATGTCAGACACACTGCAGGACAGAGGTCATCTATCACACTGACCCTCCCCCCACCTGAGCCTTTAAAACACACACACACACACACAGACAGAAGCATTCGAAGTCATGTGATTCTGTCCATCTGTGCTTCTCTGTTGCTTGTTACAGCATGTATGTTTCTATTTTTCTATCTCTCTTTCTTCCTCACACAGGAACACCAGCACACACACACACCTGACAAACGCCTCACAGTGAAGGAATATTGTGACAGTGATCAATATCTCATCACCTTTTTCATGTCTGTATTAAGCTCCACATGAAAGCAAGCTGAGGCGTGTTTACGTACGGTGCAGTAGGCAGTCAAACCTGCTGAGGCATACACACACGTGAGATGAACACACACACCTCTCTCAATTAGGTTGTAATTATCTCGATCCATCTTGTGTCCCCCTCTCTCTCTCTATAAGTACCAATTTGTATTCCATTACTGACATTCACAGTGAGTATGTGTGTTTATGTGCCCTCAGGCTACTTTCTGTACATGTGGCCAGACGCATTAGTATGTGATTCGAAGTGTCTGTGACACATGAATAAAACATGCAGAAGCCAATGATAGCGCACACACACGCGAAGGAAGAACAAAATGCCTCCTCCTCCATAACCTTGGTACCCATTGTGCGTAAACCCAGAGAAAATGAAAAGCATGTTTGTGTGTGTGCGTGTCCTGTATTCAAATGAATACTCAATTATGTGTGTTCATTGAGCTTGAACCAACATGTGTCACTGAAAGACAATTCCACAGTTTTACTGACACTGGTATTATATTCTGCTGATATTCATAAAGTATCTTTGAATTCACCCATTGTTATTAGTAACACAAAGGCTGCAACCAGATTACTTTCGATATTTAGCCTTTTAAAATGATAATAAAAAAATGTAGTTAGAAAAATGTCAGAAAATGGACTATTAAAGTGCTTAATCAAAATATTGTTGCTACCCAAGGTGATGTCTAAAACTGCTTAAGTCTGGACTGTTGTCTAAACCCCAATACATTATCTAGTATCACATTTACAACAATATAAAACAGATAAAGCAGCAATTTCTCATATCTGAGAGGCTGGAACCAGCGTGTCTTGCATTTTTAGAAGTTAGAAGTATCTTCTTGACTGAAGAACAACATCTAATAAGACCTAGAATCTGCAGGTGCTTTGAGCTACATGCTAACATTTGCAAGCTGACAAACTCACTCATTGCTATGAAACTGGCAGCTGGATTCACAAGATCCCAAGTCATACTAAATTACACTACGCAAGAAACCATTGTACCAGGCCTCGAGTTATGGGTTTGTGACCTTACCACAGTGGTTTGGACCAGTTATTGTCCTAAGAGGTACTACTGGCAGCTGCTGGTGATTTCTTATTCAGCGGTACTGGGCGTGATGACAACACGACTGTTTGTTTGAAAAGAAACAATGGCTGCTCCGAAAGGTGGTTGGCATGGATGCTGCCACAGCAACAGTTATATCAAAACTGGAGAATCTCTCTATATTGAAAGAAGAGCAATGAATGGTACTGAAGATGTTTTCACTCTTACCATTTATATAATTCAAGGCTTTGCCTCTCAGTTTAGCTATGTATACATTTTAGGAACTAACCAACCATAATTATGATCTGTGGAGCTATGTTGCTAGACTGGATAAAAAGTAGTAATACACATTTTTTTGCACATCCGATTTTAAATTGTATCTTCACAAACACTTAAAATCGAATCATTATTTCACTGCTCTGGTGGTTAATAAGCAGCTTGTGTGCTTTTTCTTTTCATCTTTCTTCTGTTTCTAAAACTGGAAACTGATCTGTGCTGTCACAAGGACTGTGTTTGCAGCACACTGTGGTTAAAACAGTCTTCTTGCAGCAAAATCTTTGGAATGTGTTGGGCCAAATCTGCTAAAAATGTAGTTAGAATTCATGAAAAATGGTACTTCTCATAGTCATTGCAGGTAACAGGATCAATTAGATTTTTGTTCTCGTCCATCAAATGAACATAGTCAATACTTGGCAGACCTTCAAAATGCACACATAGAAGAAACACATCCTGATGTATTAAAGCAGAAAAATTTCCCCAAATGGAAATCTATCCCTTTAAGGATTACCCATAGACAACTTATGTATAATTCATCACTAATGTAATCTTCAGCACTAAAAAATTGATGGCGTCCCTATTATTGGATGCTGGCAGATATCAGATTGTTACTGCAATGAAAGAATCAATCCTTGTATTGTTCATACATACAGTGCAGTATGTGCATGTGAGGACTGCGGTCTGTTTAACATCAGTCGATATTCCAGTGTTGCAGAGAGCCGTTTGCAATCAGAAGCGATTGGTGACCTTTTGGTTTCAGCCTCATTTTCTGCCCCCATCTCCAGCCTCCCTGTTTCTTTTGCTCTTCTCATCTATCCCTCCCTCCCTCTGTATCTTCTCTCAGTCTAATGTTTCACAGTTTTTTTCTTGCTTGAGCCTCTCCTTAGAGCACTTCCTGTCTTTAACATGTCCAACATGCTCCTCATTTAACCTTCTGGCTCTTTACCTTGTTTTTTTGCTCTCTCGTTTGATGATTCTTTTTCTGCCGTCATCAGATCTCCCTCGGCCCTCTTTCTCTCGCTTTCTCTCACTCTCTCTACATTGCTGCCTTTAAAAGCTACATATCAGGCACTGCAGTGATATCTGTTATCTGTGTAATCTGCTTGACCCGTTTCCTCTGCTGCATCATATGGTTCCCTGTGATATCAGGTGGGCTGTAGCTGCCCTCTGACACCTCGAGCCAAAGAGCTCATCCACACACCTGCCTCCTGGGAGCCAAAATGCCTCAGGAAAGGACACTGTGTGCATGTGTGTGTGTTAAAGTTGCTGCTCCTGCACCTTTTACTTTCCTGTTTAACTCTGGCATCGAGCGATACCAAAGAAAAGCAAAGCATTTCTACTTTAAATGGTCTTCCAGGATTTTATTTTTTATTATCTTTTTTTATGAACGTCCTCAACACAAGGATTAATGATGAATACTGCAGTTATATTTGAGCCAAGAAAAATAAACCTAGTTTAAGGGAAATCCTTCAAACTGTTTCATTTGAGGCATGTTTTTATTTCAGCCAGCCTGCAGTTTTTGTTTTGCTTTTTACAAAAATATCCCGAACTTTGTTATGAAATCAAAAAACTAACATTAATTATTTTGCGTGCATGATTGTTGTTCATTATTTGTCATTAACTGTTATTGTGGTTCCATGAATATGGTGCATCTTGATAATTTGGGTCAACCCGAGGCAGCACAAACTGTAAAGGAACAGTATTTAATATATGGCTAGAATTAATGCTAAAAATCAGTTTTTAAAAAAATGAACAAAAAAGCTCTGACCTTATTTCCAGTCTTATCTACTATGATGAACTGTGAAATAATGAACTGATTCTTAAATGGTGTATAGATCTTCTTATCTGTCTTAAAGCTCTTTGTTTTATTTTACAGCTCTGTGCTTTTAGATAAGGCAAAATGGATTAAGCTTTTTAAGGTGCATTGATCACCTGACCTCTTACCTTCCCTCTATTGTTTACTTGTCAATAGTAATGATCTGGATATTAAATTTTCATATCTTTGTATTTGTTCTCACAGCGACCAACCCCACCTCTCCCTCCGGCCCTGGAGGAGGACGAGGCAGAAAAGAGTTGTGGTCCCACAGGATTCTGGGAGGCCCTGACTCCCTGCAACGGCTGCCGCAATCTGGGCTTTTCCGGCTTGTCACAGGTACAGACGCTTAAACACACTCATATTGATTCTGAATTAGGGCACTCTAACTGGACGCCTTCCACTTAAATTACTGCCAGTATCTTCACAGAAAATTTCATTATATATTTGAAATTCAACACATAATTGGACTTGTATAACACCCTCATCATGTAACTTCATAATCAACAAACGTATCTTATGGAATAAACTGCACACACATACTCACACTCAAACACACACCCACACACACACATGTACATATGCTGCTCAAGTACAGTGAAATTACAGGTCAGTAATATTGCCATTGTTCTGAGTGGATACTTTCACTGGTTACCTTGGGAACACAGAGAATAAGCCGTCACTAGAGAGACAGACTCCCCTGGCAGCTCTGGATACTCTGTTCTGTTCAGTATCCACCTCTTTTGTGCTCCCATGTTCAGTTCTGTCTGTCTGTCTGTCTGTCTGTCTGTTTATCTTTCATCGTCACCTTCTCTCCTCTTATTAGACTTCTCTGTAACAATGTGCCAGTCTCTCCAGCTCATAAGCCTGTGACTTTATGTGCTGGACTTGTTTTAAGAACTTTAAATGATCAACATTCAGTTGAAATATTTGATGCAGTGAGGTCATATGAGAAAAACATGAACTTAGTAGTGTGACTTGTAGCTTAAGACTGGAATCTTACTTTTGATGATGTCCTTGCTTGTTTGCTTTTTGTTTGGAAAGATAAAAGCTGTTCCTTTTCCCACTGTTCTTGGTTCACACTAACATATCTATGTAGCAACTAAAACTGAAAAAAAACAAAAACAAAAAAACAAATTCAAAATTAACTAAGAACTTGTGTACAGCAACCCACAGCAGCACTATACTTGAAAGGATTTGTACTTCAATCGTTTCATTTAAATGCATATTATCAAAATTTTTGCCAAGGGGATTGTTTTGTTCTACTTCTTTTTCTCTGTTTTTGTCTCCTTTTTGTCTTTTTTTCTTTGTCATCTTTGTTTTCATTTTTTTCTGATTCTTCTTTTCTTCTTTTTGTTGTTCTTTTTGCATGTTGTGTTCTTGGTCTTTGTAGCCTTGTAAAATACTCAGTTCTTTTTTTTCTAAAGTGCACTTGTGCTTAAAAAAGGATCAGAGTAAAATGCAAAATGTACTTTTAACAGAATGTGCACTGTACAGTGATCATGCAGAATAAGTACTGTACATTAGTATTGCAAAACAGGAGATATGTTGTAGAGAAAGGGCAAAGTGTCCTTTTGTTTTTGAATTAATCTATCTGTTTATTGAATATTTAATACCCACAAGAAAAAGCAGAGGTTCTGTTATGTAATATGACTTAGTTAGCATAACAGAAGCACTTCAAGTCTTTATATACATATGATTAACTTCTGTAAAGGGTATGAAAAGTGGGCCTCAGTCTGAACTTAAAACCAGCAAACCCAAACAAGGGCATGAAAGCTGAAGCAAAACTAAGTTGAGAAATGACTGTTGAGGAGAATCAAATGATGTTTCCTTAATAAACAATTTTGAACTGGCCCCACAGTCAAAAGAAAAAAACACGAGCTGAGTGTTATTTAAACCAACTTTAAGGCTTGTCCAACTCTGACATTTTGTACCTGAGAATATCCCCTGAATTAAACAATATGTGACATGAATTGTAGTTCCATGTACTTGTGACCTCTTTTTTTTCAGTGTGTAAAAGTATCCTGTTACCCTTTTAACCAAAAACTATATGAAAGCAAGATTAATCCACCTTCTCCTTCACTTCCTTATATACCTGCTTATCTTTTGTTCTTCTCTCTTGCTTCCTCCCCCCTGAGCCCTTCGTGTTGGGTTTATAAATGTGGTTAAGTGTGTGTGGATGAGATTGTTTAGCGGCGAGATGCCTGCTGGCTCAAACAGCAGGACATCTGACATTTACAACACAACAGACCCTCTGTCTTGTACACTGGCAGCCTGCCTGACTGACTGGCACGCTGCCTGGAGAGGTTTGCACCTGGATCAGTATGTGTGTGTGAGCATGTGCATGTGTGTCTGTGTGTGTACTAATGTGTTGGTGAACAGAGAAAAACATGCATGTTAATTTAAATGTGAGTATGAGGGTATATAGGGCATATTTCGTGGCATCAGCTTTTATGTGTGTGTGTGTGTGCAAATGTGCATCTGAAATTGGCGAGGCATCATTTCGAGTTTGCGTGGGAGGGTTTGTGTGTGGGTTTAATAGAAGAGGAGAGAGGAAGGATTGAACGGAGTGAGTGAGGAAAGAGGACTACAGTTGCATAATGAAGTTAGCCCCGTGCTAATTTGCCTTGGGTAACTGTGAATAAGCAGAGTTAACAAAAAGAGTGATGGTGGTGCAGGATGTTTGGAGAAAGTGATATATTTTCTTGCTGCAGTGTCTCCCGTCATTTCCATCTCATCCTTTCTTCTCATCATCCCACATGAGATCTGTCAACCTAATTCTTTTTCAGCTTCTTTTCTGTCAGCCCTCCCTAGTCAATGTTCATCTCTCTCTGCCTCTTTTATCTTTCACTTTATATTTCAGCAGAGGTTTGTTAACCTTTGTATTGATTGTCTGAGCGCCCAGTTTCCTGCTTGTCCAGCTGTCACTCAAGACCATCAGTCAAAGAACTCAACTTGTTGAACAAAAGACACAGAAAGGAACTCTGCACTAAAAACTTTAGCCAATAAAACTTTCGGTTTACTACATAAACAACTGGATCAGTTTTTTTTTTGTAATTTTTAATAATTCATGCACAACCAAATGGATCTGTTGCATGAAGCTATTGATGCAATCTACGTATATTAATAATTTTTTTTCAGTTCATTTGCTGGTTTTCACGAAGTCACAACTGACTACAGTTGGGCTAAACTTGGGACTGACTGAGTGTGTTTTGGCTTTTAGAAAGGGTTGTAGTTCTCAGTATTTGTGCATTCAATCTCATGCAAAAAAAGAAGAAGCACATCTTTGCTAAAGAGACGCAATAATTGTTTTGTCTTTTTTCATAATCGCTGTAATATTTAATAGGTGCTCAGTACTTGTAGTAAACAGGCCAGTGTGCGTTCCTATATTTGTACTGCACGTGTTTGTGTAAGTGTGCCCATATCTAAGCAGATGCATGCACAAATATGCATATATGAATGTGACTGTTAGTGAATGTTTCTGTGTGTGTTTGTGTGTATACAGTACACGTGTCAGAGAATGTACTTTGTATTCGATTAGCAAGAAAGCAGAAAGAGTGCAATATGTTCTGAGCTAAAGTATTTAGCATATCATTACAGTCTGTTACGTGTTTATGTTTGTGTGTGCGTACGCATTCAGGCATACGTGCCTGCATAAGGAAGCTTTCCATGCTGTGAATTTTCCTCACCATGGTTTCCTCCCACCATCACCACGTGAAATGCCACTGATGCTGATGTGTGTGTGGGTTTCCTCTTCGATGCTGACTTTAACAAAGACGTCCTTACCTCACTAGCGGGAACCTTGAAAGAAAAATAGACAGAATTATAAAAGGAGAATAATAATAAACGAATAAAGCAGAAAGACTCAGACAGAGAGAGGTTGGCAGGGTTGCCAGGCAACCCAGAAATTAATGAGGTATCAGGCGTGGGATGTCCACCATTGACAAATCTCAGTCGCCATCAGCACAGGTGCGTCAGAGTGCTGCACACACACTATCACACACGTCAGTGTTTCCCGACCGAGTCTCTGAGCTTCACTGCTCTCTCTTTTCACCACCTCTACTTCTTCTTTCCTGTTATTCTTCTAGGAGTTCTCTTTTTCCACACTCACTCAAACTTCCCCATTAGATTTCTCGTTCCCTCTCAAGTGGGTGGCTGCTGACCTTTAGTGTTCTCAGCCGGGGGAGTTTTAAGGAGTTGAGCAGAAGGAAGGGTACAGGACTGTGTCACACTGGCAGAGGTTAAGATCAAAAACCCATGGGTGCTCTTGAAGATGTTAAGGAACATCAAAGGAAGGTATTTCTGAGAGGGCTAGGGATTATTTGGATGGCTTAATAAGTCTGTAAGTGAAGGACTTCATACACTCTGTGGAGGATGAGGTTGTCAATTTTGTATGTTCAACTGTTTAATATCAGAACTTTGCAAACTGTTGAAGCAATTTTGTGCCTGGTTTGAATAGTTCAGTTTTGCTTTAATAATGCCATGATACATTTATAGTAACAGTTTGACTATTTGCTCCACCTGTTTTCTTTCTGATAAGCTGAAATAATATGCACAAGTGAGAGTGATATCAATCATCTGTAGCCCTTGGCTCAAAAATGAATGCAAGTGTTCGCCTAAATGTCAAACAACTCCTGCGACAAAACAAGTTGAAGGCAAAGGAGAGTGGCGTTACAAGTTCTCATTAATTGGGCACCTGACCTCCTTTTGAAGTGGCTACGTCTGAAATCATGTCCTTGTTTAGTTATTTACTGCTGAGTGGATACAATGGACACAGTAAGATTAGATTTCTAACCCTGATTATCATGCTGCTCCATGAATAAAACTTTTCTACCTATGACAAGTTTACTGAAGCATGAGTTATTAATTTGTCTCTTATTCCCTTTTGCGTATCAGCTACTTTCCATCTGCCCCTACAGCACACTGAGATATTAGTTATATAATTAGTAATTTAAAAAATATTTACGGAAATGTACAAAACATTGACATTTTTTGGCTACAGAAAGGATGATTGAATGTGATCCAATGTTAATATTGTCTCACCCTGACTGCCATCCTAACCCAACATGTCCAAGGAAACTGTAATACTATTTTAGATCTTTATGTACATAAAAGTAAATAATGTAATATTTGTAATCCCTCATGAAAAGTAGATGAACCAATATTCTCACACATAACACAGCAACAGTTTGCCACATAACACATGCAGTGTTTGGCTTTGGACATAGAGATGTCAGCAGTTGGAACAGAGATGAAACAATAAACAACAAAACAAAACAACAAAATCAGTTGAGAAATAATAATCAGTCAGTTGTTTTAGTTTTTTCTCAGTGCCAAACATTTGTAGGTTCGAGCTTCTCAAGTGTGAGGATTTTATTTGTTCATGTTTTTCATGAAAATCATCACATTCAAATGTTTAAACAGAGAAATTTGTGTTAAATTATAAGCATCATCATTATTTTATTCATAAGAAAATAATTACCTCCTAGTTAAGACCTCTGTCATTTCACAATATTTGTGAAACATGTATTTTTGGGGGTAAAAATGTGTATGAGCATGTTTCTGCCTTTTTTTCCTGTGTAGTGTAATATATTTCTGTAGTTAATTATTAACAAATTAGCTTAAACAAATTAGCTTAAATTGAGATTCCTTATGTTACTCTGCTCTCATCATCTATTCCACCATTTTTTTTTCTGCGCTGCCTGTCTCTCTGTGAGATGCAATGCAGCTCTGTGCCTGGAGTTAGTTCTTCTTAATGGCTTTATGCCCTGTAGACTTTGGCAAATAGACCATCTCCCTGTCAGCTTCACCTTCAACACACACACACATTCATAGCTACTGTTTTACCAAAATAGATTGGTTCATACATGCAGAATGCTGCCCAGAAGTCGCTGGAGGTGTTCCCTCTGTTTCTGTGTAAGTAATCTGACTTCCTGCAGGATTTCTGATCTTGTTGTCCTTGAGGTAAACAGGAAAAGAGAGAAGAGACTGGAGAGAGAGGAGTAGGAGCTACATAAAAAAAACACCAATAGGAGAAAGTGCATCCTGCAGCTACTGTATTTTACAATAACTGTGTCATAGGTGTCGAAGTGCCCTTGAGCAAGCTGCTCAAGCTTAAAATGTTTGAGAGGTACTAACAGAGTGGTGGAATAAGTACAATCATTCAGAGTACATGTCTAGAAAACAAGCTAACATCACAGGGATTAACATGCAAAACACACACCGACACACACGGGTGACAGGGAGAGATAAGGGAAACGTTTGCTCTCTACGTGTTTATGTAAAAAATCTGTTAAACATTTTGTAATTAAGCTTTTCTGCCCCTCACATTTAAACAAGACTGACAAGAGGAGTGATTTACTTAGTTCATGTCAAAAGAAAATTTATTGGGCACGCGCAGATGGATCCGTGTATTGGTTGATTTGAATATGAAGTTAATATTTCATGTGAAACATCAAATATTCAGAGCTAATGATGTTTGCAGTTGCTGTTTCTTCTCCTCATCTTCCTCCTGGCTACACCGTTATTGAGAAATGGCTTGCAAACAAAGCTTATTGTTAAAAGTTTTTGTACTTTTGAGTGACTAACTCAGAAAAACAGGTTTATTGAGGGATACGGAGGCTATAGCTGGGTGATGTAGCAGTACCCCACAGGGATCAATAAAGTTTAATCTGATTTAATCAGCAGAGATTTATGAGTCGCCAGCTCGTCACTGGCATTGCAAATGTTGGGATCTGCACTTATTTCTTTGCCTGCTAAGCGTTACATAGGTTTGCAATGTTATCGTGTTTGTTCAGTAAACATAACAATACAGCCAGCAGCTGTTTGGCTTAGCTTAGCTTAGCATTAAGGCTAAGAGCAGAGGGAAATAGCTCATCTGGCTCTGTACAACAAGGGTTACACATGATCTGTCTCTGTGCCATTGTGAGATCGCTGTGAGCTAAATGCTAATATCAACATGTTATTATGCTCATGATATGCTAATTAGCGGTTAAAGCTAAGTACAGCTAAGGCTACTGAAAATGCGATCGTTTTAGAGGCTATTTGAGATATTTTTGTTGTGAGATAAGTTGTTGGCTGACCAGTATTGCCATTCTTACAGCAATGACATAGTTTTAAGGCTAAGCTGAGTTGAACAAGCCCTGGAATTGATTAATATTTAGGGGAAAGACATGTGAGATTTATTGATCTTCTCATTTCACTCTGAGCAGAAAAGCACTGATCTCAAAATGTCAGACTGGTGCTTTTAAGAGTGTTTGTGAAGAACTCAGCAGGTAAAAATGAAGACATTTTTGAAAGCCACAGGAAGTTCAACGAATCACAAGTTGTGTTTCCAAGCTGCAGCTGGAGCCTCAGACCTTGTTTTTTTCCCTCAGACTTACTGTTGTGTGGCAGTTTAGCATCGCAATATAACAACACTGTGACATATAATTGGGCTCTAGTAATGCACTTTATTTCACCTCTCTCTTTTTCTCTTTCATCTGGCCCGTCATTTTAATTTCTTCTGTCATTATTTCTCTTTCTAGCTTATTTGAATGTCTGTAGGAGATTAACAGTGCCCCTACAGATATTGGCCAAAGCAGTTTGAGGTTCTGGGAGTCCCAACACACAGTGCACACTATGTTTCAGTACCTCCAAAACAAAGTGTATGTGTGTGTGTTCAAAGTTGCTGTGAATTTGATGGGGGGAAGTAAGAATCCTCCAAAGCAATTCCATATATCATGACTGAGACATAAAAAGCAGAGGAACCCATAAAAGTAATAAATAGGAAGTCATTTTTACAACTCTCAGTCCCCGTTAGGAAGAACAAAGTAACTCATTCAGCAAAACAAGAGAGTCACAGAATGCCTCTCAATTTCATTATTTTATTGTTTTTGTTCTGTTTTATGGAAGTGAGTAAAAATCAAACCATAATATCCATGTCCAAAATTGGGTTATGAAAACATGATTGGTAGTGCAAACATTGTTTAGTTCCAGTGTTTCAAATCACGTCCTGGCTGACCTGCAGCATACAGAGAAACAGAGTTTTGATGCACTGAGTGAGTGAAGAGTCACTTCAAACCCTTTTAGGAAAACTAGAGTGAATTTTCTGTGTGAGTAAGCTCTACTACAGTGTATTGATGTATACTACAACTTTACATTAGAAAGACAGGTGTAAAATTCTAAAAATGTTCTCACAAACTTTGCAGAAATCATCACAAGATAAACTCCTCGACTAGAATTTGAAACACTTAACATGACTTCCACGTTGCTACTTCTAAGTCAGTTCTCATCCTGTGATAGTTTTTGTGCCAGTCTGAGCTCCACATGATTTTTTGAATCTGAGAAAACTTATCTAAAGGAGCTACAACTGCACTGCTCAAGTTATGAATACATTTTGGTGACTTCTGTGATAGTTTTGGACTGCAGCTCAGTAGAAATGTCGATGCATCATTTCAGATCCTTTATGGGCTACGTTCAAACAACATTTGCAGCATGTTTTGCCAGACATCTTGCTTAAATAAAACATTCTACATGTGTGTATGATCCTTTTTGTGTGTATTTAAATATTAATAAAGAAAATAAAGAAAAAAAATTCTGATGTAGAGCATCAGATCATCAAATGGCTTTGTACATCAAGTTCACCACATCTTTACTCGTACCTGAGCAGTGTCTCAAGTAGGCTTTCCATAATTTTCTCCCAAGATGTCAGGCTTGTAGTTAAAGGCAGTAAAAGTGTGGTCACACAGCAGTGGCTCTCTGTCGGCAGCCTCCCGCTCTGGCTGGTTGCCGTGTCTGTGGGATTTAGCA
>JAPZDY010000015.1:12804808-12833212 GCA_029783645.1 Ctenochaetus hawaiiensis | reverse complement strand
ATGGAGCCAAGGGAAGCCGCAGTTTGAGCTTTGCTCAGTGCAGAAGCCATCATGGAGAATGTGAAGGGTGTTATTTTCTGAGGAGTGACTGTCGGTGTCCCATGGGTGGCTCAGCTAGCTGATTTCTCTGGGATTAGCCAGCCGTGGAGGGAAATCCAATTCTTCAAGGCAATTCCTATTTGCTGCTCTGACCATCCGGCACCTCTCTCTTTATGTTTTTACTCTCTTATCTTTCCTGCTACTATATATTTTCATCTCCTTCTTTTCCCATTAACCTTTTTATCTCTCTCTGCTTTTATGGGTTCAGTTTGCAATATCCAAAGGGAAAAAGTTAAGAGACACATCTTGTTTGAACAGAGATATAAATGACAATCTGTGTTTTAAGGCTGAGTTGGATGCAGTGACTGTGAGCAGCTTCCTGAAGTCTTGTGATCATAGTGAAGCTTCCAAGTTTGAAAACACTGCACAGAAGTATTTGGTGAATAAATAAACTGCTAATTGTCTAGAAAAAGCTGCAACACTAATGATATTTCTATCAGACTCAGCTGTTCTTAGTGTTCAGAGCTAATTAGCATGCTAGAGACAAAATTAAGTTTTTGTATTAGCCTGAGTGGAGAAGTAGGCTGTCATTTACCTCCTTTTCTTATTAGATTTTTTAATTCTTCATTTTCAGTCTGTGTTTTGGTCACTGTGTCCTCTTATGACTGCTTCCCCCTCTATGTCCCTTCCCCTATTGAGGCCTCAGAGGGTCCATTGTCCTCAGTGGTGTCCACCCCTCCCTTTTCTCTCTAATCAAATAGTCTCCATGAGGAAATGCCAGCAAATTATAGCCTCTTTTCATATCTGATGGCCTATGAACTGGGTGTACAGTGTACTAAGCAATGGGTTGGGTTTTGACTGTTACAGTATAAGGTTAAGCCGACTCCGAGAGGAAGAGAGTGTCATAGGATTTAGGACTGTCAGATATAAGTTCCTTGGACGTGACCAAAGCAGCAGCACGTTTCCTATTTGGATGATCAGTCCTGCACGCATGCAAAAACACACACACACACACTAAATATAATTCAAGCAGATTTATTTATGCAGAGAAACACACACAAACAAACATGTACAAATACCACACAGATGTAAAACAGCGTTACATGCAATCTTTTGGTCACATGTGCAGGCGCCGTCACACATGCACACACTCACTCAAGATTTATTTTGCCTCTGCAGTCGGACTGAAGCAGCATACGACCTGCTAATTAGTGGCCAGAGGAGGCCTCTGTTCGTCTGCTCTCTTCCTGTGCAGCTCAGACACAAGTTTCTCTGTGTCCTATCTCTGCTCTGAAAGATAGAAAGGGAGGGATGGGTGGAGGGCAAAGGAGGGAAATGAATGAAGACCGAGTGTGTTTGTTTGTTGGAGGGACTGCTTGTATCGGAGCGTTTTCTCCCACTTTTTAAAGCACTCTTACCCCCTGCTGGGCTGAGCAGGAAGAAGAGACAGGACACATCAAAATATCAGGTAGCTAAACTTGTTGTCACATTGTGGGATTGCTCTGACCTTCAGGTATTGTCTGCCCGGTGGCTTTACTGTGGATTTTAGCGTGAGAGATTTTTCTTCCAGTGGCTGTCTTGTTGGAGATGCAGTGCAAAATTTTCTGCAGGCGAGGGAGTTCCTCAAACTCTTAGCTCATTGCTTATCTTGCTGCAAGTAAATTGCATAATTTGCCATTATTTTTCTTGCTGTTGTGTGTAAGAAATCAAGCATTTTGCCTGTGCTTGTCTCACATTTTTGTGCGTCTTTCCCATGTTTTTGTGTGTGAGGAAGTCCCTGCTCCAAACTCACTGCACTCCCACTTCCTCTGCTTCCCTTCCTTCATACAAACTCATTTTCCTCTTCCCGCCTTGTCTCTCTGTCTCGTGCTCGTCTCCTCGGAATTCACAGACACAAACCCCAAAGTAAGTGTTCAGTTGGATCCTGGTGTCCTTTGACTTACCTGTGTTTTCTTCTTCCTTCTTTTCTGTCTCTGTTTTTACACGGGACGATGGGTTTTGATACTCCTGTTAGCTTTGGCCTCGCTCTTTCTCTTTCTGTTTTTCCTGAGCTTTCGGAGATTTAAAGTAACAGGAATAACGAGAGATGATGTAGTTGGAAAAAGAGGGACAAGTAGTGGGAGTTGTGATAAAGAGCTAGAGACAGCGCATGATGGGAGACACTGAATTTAATTTACAGTACATATTACAGCTGATTCCTCATGTCTGTCCTTTTAAAGATCATGATGACTTTAGGCACATTTCTCCTTCTTGCGCTGCTTTCTGTTTCTTTTCCCTCGCACCATTTCGTTTGAATTTTCTCTTTTGTCCCTGTAGACATTAGAGAGGAGTCTCTCTCCTGAGTTTGTTGCCTTCAGTGCTTCTGTTATTGATGCTACTGTACCTGTGACATTTTAAAATATCATATTTTCATTGTTAATTCATGGTGACATCTTGGTAATTGCTGTAAACAATGAAAATACGGTTGAGAAGATCAGGAGCCTTATTATCACAAGTCTGTTTTAACAGATATGCCAGAAACAATGTTTTATTTTCGATTCAGAACTGCTTTTCCCATGAATCATGTCAGTTTCTGTTGCAAAGACAATTGTTCCTCTTGTTTCTGTTTCCATTTGAGATTACTTTACCATCCGGTAACTTTCAAACATTTATCTGGATTTGTTCTACAGAACTGCTCCCTCGTCCAGCTTCGTGACATGAGGCAATCTGTTGCATTTCCTGCCTGTGACACACACACACACATGCAAACACACACTCACACTGCAGCATGTTTGGATTCATTCAAGGAACTTGATTACTCAGAAATTAGGTTATTGGAGATATTGGACAGTACATTCTCTGAAAATTTGTGTTTACATGCAGCAGTTTTTTAGTTACTTTCTTACTTAAACTGTAGTAGTGATTTAATACATAGTAATATGTAGACAGACTCTGCAGTAAGAACCCAAAATTTGAAGCTGACTTTGCTTCCTAGAATCAACTTTTTAATAAATTCATTTTAGGATGACATTTGCTGTCATAGCAGCCTGTCTCTTAAATCCTCTTTATATAGAGCTAATTTCTAAAAGCAAACATGCTTTGTAAAAGAAAAATAAAAACTGTTTTCTGTCAACATTGTGAGGAAACGCTGTTAATTATTGTATTTTCTAAGTGAGAAAGTGTTGGTTCTTTGTAAAATTTTTACATGCCTGCTTTGAATTTATTTCCCCTGATATATGCTCATGACATCTTAATCAGAATTTATTTTATGATAGTTATGTTCGCTGCACTTTCACTATACTTTTCCTAAGGTTAAGACTGATATGTCGACTAAATATGACGGAAGTAAAAAAAAAAAAAAGAATGAAGTAAGATAGGGTATGTTTACTTTAAAACACTAAATCCAGCCCAAAAAATTTCCTTAGTTCTGCAGGTCTGGTTTTCCAGTGTTGTACCGTTGTCTTGTGCAGTAGAAAACGCTGCCAAGGATGATAATCCTACCAGCGAGGACTGTTCCATTCAAAATATAACTGGCAAAACAAATTTGACATGTACATGTAGTTTTTAGGAGACGTCATTGGTCACAGTGATACTTCTCAGTCTGGCATCTTGCATCATGCACAAGCATGCAGGTATATGGCTGATTAGAAATTAGGTTTGGTATACAACATGCATGGTATTAACCAGGAGAAATCTGACTGAGGAAATCGGGTTTCTCTAATCCCCCGCCATAAATATGGGAGCCTGGTCTTAGATTCAAATGGTGGTCAAATCAGCTCTCTGCAGAAAGCCAACCATAACCAAGTGCATATAAACACTTTTTAAGATGCATTTTAGTGTCTTGATGAGGTTTCCAGTCTTGATGGTCTCAAATCATAATTATGCTAAAATATTAACATTAATTTGAAGATGATTTATTGCACCATCTTATCTGAGCTAACAGATGAGGTTTTATGTCTCTGAATGAAACTACCAGAAAGTCCTAATGGCTTCATCAGAGTGCTCTCAGCCTTTCCATCTTGGCTCTGTGAGTAAAATCTGTAGCTAACCAGGTTGTCATGTCAAATCAGCGTCAGTGGAGGCAGGGCCACCTGCTGAGTGAAAGCATAAGACCGACTGGATCTCCATTAACTCTTAATAGAGGCCTAATTGAATACTGATGAAGATAGAAGGGGGGTGGATGGGTGGAGAGCAGAGTGGAGGCTTTGGTGTGCAGGCCTTTAAGTGCAGTGTAAAATAAGCCTCAGATTGAGTGCAGACAGTGTAAGTGAGAGAAATCATCAAGGGACTGATTGCTCTGTCAGCCAGAATGATTAATGCATTTTGAGTGTGCTCTGTGTGTGATTGATGGCCTGGTGCAGTCTGGGTAATGTAGTAGCAGATGATGACAGAAAGAGTAATGGCTGTTGAATGAGAAAAAGAGGTCAGGAGAGGGCGAAGGGGGGAAAGATGGAGTCAGAGGGTTGAGAAGTATATGAGGTAGCGGGTTAAGAACAATCGTAGCCCTACCCATAACTTATCTCCATGGTGACAAGTTTACCACTGATCCCATTAGGAGGGGTACAACCAAGGGCAGGTTGCCAAGTGACGCTCCACAAACGATGATAGAGTGGTGTGTTATGGGAAAAAAAGGCAGACATTCAGTGGCTGCATCGCTGGAAAGAAATGTTTGGTCTGTTTGGCTGAAATGACGCTTGCCTCTGTAACCTTTTCCCTTGCTTCACATCACTCAGTCTCGTTTTTCATTCTTTCTGGGTACACATCTGCCTCAGAGATAAGGGACCTTTTGGTCCTCAATTCTCTCTCTCTGAGCCCTTTGGGGCTCAACCTTTTCACCGATGCCGCAACCAAGTGCAATCTAAAATTCTCCTCAGATACCTAAAGAGAACACTGTTATATAAAGGTCTCAGAGGAACACTTTCTTACATGTTACTCTGAATTAATCACCTTCAAATGAAGAGTTTCTTTCAGAATGCAGGAAGTCCCTGTTGGTAAAAATCATGGATGTAATTCGTTTAGAATGCGAATTACAATTTGGGTACTTTTTCAAAGAGGATTACAGAAAGGCTCACAATGAAAAAGTGCAACAGCATTAATTAGGAAAATAAAGCAAAAACATTCTTTCAAAAAAATTTGCATTACCATACGGTGCTTTTCACCTGTTTTTAGTGAGAGGTAGAGCTTAATGAAGGATTGGCAAGGTCTTGTTAGAGGACATGATTTACCAAATACATCATAAAATGTATGAGATTTTATGTTATGTAAAGATTATAGATTTTTATTTCACCTGCATTAGATAGTTAAGACTGACAGGCCAGGAGGAAGAGCAAGCTGATGTGATTGAAGGATGTAGATGGAGTTGATCAGAGGATATTCAGTGCCTGAAGCTGTTGTATCTTTTCCCACAGAGGTTGTAGGAATCAAATCTGCAGGATTGAGAGGTCACCTCTATGTGCACCGCTTAGAAAAGTTGTTTGTTTGATGACTGTTCACACATTGTTCAGAAATGATCCCATACTTCTAATTGCCTTATTTTTTTGTGCCTTTAATTCTAAGAATCTTCTGGTTCTTGGACCTTGTCATACCTGCTTGCAGGTCGTTTTCTGTTCTGTTTTCACAAAAAACAACAACAACAAATAATCAGAATGTCTCATTTTTGTTTAGCAACTTTGCTTATTTTGTGTCAATTTCTCACATTTTGGAGAGCACAGTGGTGAACATGTTGTGAATGAAACTCTTAAGATAAATTTCAAACAAAATCACCTCGTTGTGGAACAATTTCAGCTGCCAACTGGAATTGCACAGCCAACAGGTGAGACAAAACAGATGCTGTTTTGACTCCTAACTGTGGTGTCTGAGAGAATTTTCTGCTGCTTCTCAGCAGTTGTTTTGCTCTTTTGAAATTCATTCCCACAAGGGGATGAAACCCTGAAGCTATGCACCGTCAAACAACAGCCACCTTTTTCATCGGAAAGGAAGTCAAAACCTTGAAGTGAAGGTATTTTATTCCACATTTTAGTGTTCTCGCTTGAAAAAGATTTTGGGAGAATGTTGAAGGAGTTTGCAGTCTGGTACATTTTCCAGTACATTCATCACATAAAACCCTTTAACCAAAAAAAATTGATTCACTCATATTTCCCAAATTGCAGCCGTTTCACTACAATCTACTGTTCATTATAGGCACTTGGACACTTGACAGCAAGCAAATCAACATGATTGTCTGAGACTTGTCCTTAATCTCTTCCAATTTTTTAGCAGATGAATGTTGAGAACTTCAAATTTTTTCCTGCAAAACCTTGTTGATCACTGAGGGGAAAAAAAACTCTGAAGTCCTAAAGGGACCATCAGGAGACCATGCAAGAAACTCTGAAGAACTGAAAAGAAAACCTAAAATTTGAACTTTTTCTGATCCTTTACTTTCAGTGTTTGCTTTGAACATTGGCCTAAATCCTTCATGATAATCCAGCTATTTGAGGACCTGAATGATAGCCTTGAGCTGAACCGAGAGATTACTGAGCTGATGTGCTTGGTTGTTTTCTTTTTGTTTCTGATGATACACCTCAGACAAAGGTGAACAAAAGATACCTTTGAAGCACACATCAGATATCTCTTTTTTACTTTTCTTTTGTAGAGTTTTTTCTGTTTTCCACATCGCTCATGGAATCAAACTGACACTTTGGTCTAACAGTAAATGTAGTACATTAGTGAAAGGCCTCTTTTTGCTTTTTAAACACTATTAAATAAAATAATGTTTCATTTATGGGTCTGTTTGAAAGGAATGCAGACTAATATGGCAGCAGTAAATAATTAATACTGTAATTAGAGTCGGTTTGTGTTTATCTAAATGAATGTAGCATTGCTGGTAGTCCCTGCTTAAGTCTATTATGCACAGTGTCACTGTATAATGTGATATATTTAACAAATTGTCCTCACATTTTTCTCTGCCTGTTCATCTCTCTGTTCTCCTCTCAGGGTTCAAAACATTCAGCAGAAATCGTCACCTCTCCATCTCTGGATGTTTTCCTGCCGGAGGATGAGGACAATCCTTATGAGTCTGTGACCACAGCCGTCACACGAAAACCCTGCTCTCTCGACATCAACCAACGGCTCGATGCCTGTCCAGGAAATGGTAGGACAAAGCAGACAATTACATTTTTACTTTGTGATCAAAAAAACTTGATTTATCAGCAAATACTCTTCCTCTAATCTCACCTTCGCCATCCTAGAAAAACAAATTTTGCTCGGTGTCCAGCTGCGTCCCATTTCGGCTGCTGTTTGCAATTCAAGTCAATACTTATGATGCCTGCAGCTTGTTTCACTAACATCCCAGAAGCGACTCTCCGCCCTGCGTCTTCTATTTTTGACTGAAGCTGCATCAAGCTGCATCAAGCTGCGCAGAACAGATCAAACCTGACAGGAAGACAGACACAGGCACAGTATGGAAAATTTGGTCAATTTTTAAAATAAAACTTCCTGCACAGACTCCAGATCATATCACATCACCCTACAGAAACAAAAAAAAGTATTATTATTAGAGTGTTTTATACCCACAATAAAAAAAAAAATCAAATAAAAATGACTAAATCCACAAAATCTAAGCAAGTCAACAGACAAAACACTACTGAAACGCTTCAAATGGAGTATGAAGCTTAAGGAGAATAGAACAAAATCAAAGTGCAACGCTCCTAGATTCAACAGGTTTGATTGAACCATTTTTGGGGTCATGATCATTGACTTGACTCTGTTTTGATGGATTAATTTCTTGCATATCTTTGTACACTGTTTTTGGTTCTTCAAGAAGTTAGCTTAAAATAATCTGACAGTGGAACATATGGTGCCTCCCAGAGTTTCTGTTTACTGTGTTCACAAGCAAAGATCCATATGAACCTTCTGCTGTTGTGATGATCACGACTTTTAGTGGAAGACGAGTTTCATAGCAATGAACAGGTGTGGAAAATGTGGGTGAAAAGTGAGATGTATGCATTGTTAAACTCATGCCTCTAGCACTGTTTGGAATTTATTTTCTTTATCCAAGGTTGGGTGATTTTAATATTGCAAGCACACATCAGATGTTAGCTCTGTCTGGATCAGATGTGACTTTCTTTCACTGAATAATTACAGTTCCAAATCCCCTCTGTTTATCGGTGTGCTTGTTTATCATTTCATTTAAGTCCCCTGCGGACAGACAGCTTGTCACATTTAAATACTTTTTTGCCTTTGTTTTGTTTCTGGGGTTCTTTGGCTTTGAGGGCAACAAGCTGTAAACACAATGTTAAAATATTGTCACATTATAAAATTACCATGGAAAACATGTTAAAGGGATAGGGGCAATGGTTGAACGTTACCTTTGAGCTCATCAAAATGAGAAAAACCTTCCGCATTTCACATAAGCATTTGATCCTTTGTAGTTAAAAAATATGGAATAGCGCTGCTTTGATAATATTCCACTATATTACAGAGCCCCATCTGTAGTTTGACAGTGGCTTAAATGGATTCAGAATGATGAGTTCAGTTTCAGAGAACCAGGGCAAATATTTTTCTGCCCACCTCTTCCTGGAATATAAATCCTGTTCAAACAAAGGTTTGCAGCTGAGGTAACTTCAGTTCACTTTTCCACACAGTCTCGGACCTGTTTTCAGTTTAGTGTTAATTCACAATCCTCTGACCTTTTCGGTTAGTCCTGTTTTCCGTCTCATGAGTTGTTCGGACTGTGGCGTTATACTTGAACACCCACGACAACAAACACCCACAATGTGCTCTTCCATTTCACTCAGCTCCCATAGTGATGCTACACACTGCAGGTTGTCACGGCAACTGCATCACCGGCTGGTGAATCACCTGTATGTTGCCATGGGAACTGCCTTGCTAGTGACACCCCCCACCCCCCGACAGGAGAAGAGAGAGGCTACTGTAGAGGCTTGTTTTGTATGTGTTCATGCCTCTCTCGACCCACGTCTGGCTGTTAAATCTCATTTCTGATTGGCTGGGATGGATAGGGGAGAGATAAGCTGGCAGCATATATTGTGGACTGTTTGTGAGAGATCTGTGGGGTTAGCTGCTTTATGTCAACGTGTCTTTTTGAAGAAAATTGCTCCACTGACGTAAGTGAGCAGTGTGGGTGTTCTGTTTGTTCTCAGCTCTCTAAATGCTGTTACCTGGCCAAATGGGAGAGAGAGGGAGAGGGAGAGACAGACAGAGAATGGCAATGACAGTGAGAGAGACATAGGCGCATATGTGGGAGAGCAGAAGAGGCAGAAAAACAAAAAGCAAAAGCCAAGTCACAAGAGGTGAGAGAGAGCTCCAAGCATTTCCATGCCATTGCTTAAAATGACTAGAAATGCCTTTAAGGCTGCAGATACTGCCTTGTTGCAGAGAGACAGATATTAATGAAAGGTGAGACAAGAGTCTGGGAAGGAGAGGGAGCAGATTATACATTCAGTCTACAAAGTTGGAGGGTCATCTCAGGCTAAGCCATCTACATGAATGTGAATGTGTAATGCGGGAGGAGGGAAAATCCTGGATTTCTGCTTTGAGTCCAGTCACATGTTAGGCTAATTGGACATGGGTGTGAGTCAGCCGCACTTTATCTGCCTCTGAGAGGAAGGATATGATGATGAAGAAACATGGGGAAAGCTGGATTGAGATGAGAGGAAAAGAGAGGAGCAGAGACTTGGTGCATTACACTGCAAAAAAGAAAAAATCCTTCTCAACAAGTCCGCTGCTCTGTTATTGAGTCTTTAGAATCTTCCTTTGGCTTGTTTTCATTATGCAGATAGGATTACCTTTATTTCCAATGCCAGTCAACTCACTGTAATATCATGTTAAGATGCTGTTTTCTTGCTTCTCAGATGAGGTAAATCCTAAATGATTCTTGGGATGTTGCATCACAAATATACAGCACAGAAGGTAGATGACAGATGTAGAATTAAAAATACAGACAGAAATATGAATATACACAATTTAAGTCACCACGCATTGTGCACCTGACAGCCCCACTGTGCCACAAACATATCAAGTAGAAATGGGTGAACAGACATATGATAAAATTTTTAGTGGCAGCACAATGAGATTGTGCAAAGTAACAATAACAGAAGAGGTAGACGGAATGAGAAAGTGCACTATTAATGGAAAATGCCAAGAAATAAATGTAGCATGGCTTGTGTGAAAGATGTAAAGATAAATGCAATATGTTATAATATCACACACCAAAATAATAATATCTAAAGAAAACAAAAGTATCATTTGCCTTCTTTTTACACAGCTTATGACTGGCTTTAGCTTCAAGGTTGTAAATTGTATGAACTCTTAGACCACACTGTGATGTCAAAGGAATCACTTTTCTCACACAGGTCCTTGCTGCTACATTTGGTTACGACTTTATTGGCAGTAATGACTTAATAATCAAGCTTTTATTGTCCCTGTCTCTCATTTAGTCTTGCTAGAAAAGGGCACCTCCTGCTGCTTCCATTTCACAAAAACTGATAATCAAAAACATGTTTCATAATGAAGCTAGTTGTTCTCACACATGCAAATGATTAAGGAAGCAACAAAACACAATTTTAAATGTTTGATGTTCAAACATTTTTTCCTTTTTTTTTTTTTGATGAGAATTTTTCTATAAAACACTGACAAGAGATCTTTTGCTCAGAGTTAAGAAAGCTGATCTGAAATAACTAACTTTTCCACCCAGCCCTCAAGAGTTCCTAGCAGAGGATCAGCTGAATTTCATGAGATGACCAAAGGCAGTGTGATTAAGTCTAAGATAGCAGCATTAAAGAAGGTGAAGAACAAAACATTAAAATCAAAATAACAGACTCAGGATGTGCACACAGAGGTTTAATACAAATCCTCTGCAGTTTCTCCTCAGATTTCCCAGAGATAAAAGTGAAATGTTGAAAATAAAGTTAAGTTTGACTGTGATGAGATTTATTATATCAGTGGCAGACGTGGCTTGTGCGGAGACACTACACAGTTATTATTTTTAATTGGCCCACACTGTCGCTTTTCTCTCCACGAGTTTAAACCAACGTACCACACAGTCCTGAAATAAGAGCCTGTAAATCTATTTAAAGAAGTTTCTTTAAGTGAACTGCATGTTAAACTTACCTCAGCAGAAGTTGTTTCCTGGTCTAACAAGAAAACAAACAAAGAATGTGGAACTGACGGATGTGTGGAGAAGGACATTTTTTGCAGTGTAAGCCGTGCCTCATATCCATCTGTCCTGTGCTGCTGGCCAGTTGTCTGCTGTGGGCTGCTGCAGTCCTGCAGTTGATGAGATGGAGATACTGCTGCGCTTTCCGAAATCTTCAGGCAATCAGCGAGGCTTTATCAAAATCCATCTGCTGACTGTCACTCAGCACAGCCGCTACGGAAACACCAGGGACCTGTTGTCAGTGAAACTGACACCCCAAACAACTTCCTGCTTTTTCATGTCTGCTTCTCTCTCAGCTTTGTTCTCTTTTTATTCCAGTTTCATCATCCCTATTCCTTTGCAGCTGTTGTCCTGAGATTTTCCACAAACTCTCGGAAGCAGCGATCCGTGTTTGATGAATTCATGTAAGATGGAAAAGTTATTGCTGATATCCCACTGCAGTACATATCCTTTGACATGAACACTATCATTTCTGACAGTTCATGAATAGAAATATTTTCTTTATAATGCAAAGAAAATGAATGTAATCTTACATGCGTAATCCTACTACCAAAATAGCTCTTAATCTTTTTACACATCAACTCAGGATTAAACCTACTGTATTAGATAGATATCTTTCCAGTGGAATTTCATTTGTTAAAATGAAGGAATCCTTTTCTGCTGCCACACTTGGTGCAGATACATTTTCTTTGCATGTGTTTCATGCATTTTTATTTATTCTTGAGATGAAACGTGCATAGCAGCCTTTTAGGCACCAAGAAAAGGCTCTGGTATAGCTCGAAATTCAAGCATTGTATTCCTTTTTTGAACTTTTGTCTCATAAGTAGGATCGGTTTATATTGTAGAAAAATCAGGGGTATATCTAATAACATTAATAAAAGCCCTGCTCTATTAAATGTAAATCATGACAGTGGTTCTGTATAACATCACACCTCAGTTACTAGTATCTTTAAAAAATGCTCATGATGAAAGAAAACAGTAATACCTACAACATGTATGCCACTTAGTGCTAGCAGTTCCACAATGTGCTGCTCAGCATTTTGTAGATAGGAAAATGAGTGTTTACTTATGTTACATCTTTCAGTGGTGACGCAAATAACCATGATTACCAATTTACAAATACCAATTTAGTGCTCACTGTTTGTAAACTATTGAGTGAGTAATTTTGGACACAGCTAGTATGACAGTGTGCCAGTGTGCATAATCAAGCTTTTTTACAGCAGACATTTTGGCTTGGAAAAGCAGGAAAAGCACAGGGGTGATCAAAAACATTAAAAACAACTGTGCGTATTCCATTAATGGGGGCTTGATCCAGGATCCTGGTGTTGTGCATGCTGGCTCGCTTTGATTGCCTACTGAGACAACAAATAGCACTGACTGGCCATCAGTGAAACTTGTTTTATCATGAAAGTTGAGCAGCTAAATAAAATACAGCCATCATTTAATTTTATTATTTACCCCTTTGCTTGTACTACTGCCATGTAAATAATGATTACAGTACACTGAATGATTATCTGTGAAAAGGAAGCTTCTCAGAGATCTTCTCAATGACAGAGTAACATTTCTTCATCGTTACCCCTAATTTGAAGCTTGTATCTTTAACAGAATCCTTAACAAATAACTCAGAATTTCCCATTCTTGACTGTGTGCTGGAGAACAGCAGATCAAATGTCGTAATCAGATCTACCACAATAGTTTTAACCACAGGATTGTGGTGCTGACAGGCAAATTGCGGCTACGCAAAAACATTGCAGGCGAAATGTGATCCTGGAGATATGAAGACAGGCGGGGGAATTGTGAGGAGGACCTGCAGGCGAAGCCTTGCAGCCTCCAGTCACGTATGGGGTAGACTGAAGGCGCAGAGCGTTGCCAAGCGGTTAGAGCAGAAGTGCTTCTTTTCTGCTATTGACCGAGTCCTCCAGAGATAAGCGCACACTTTTCTTATGCTGGTAAAAAAGCCACAGCCGATGTGAACAACATGAAACTACATACTGGTGTGTGTCTGTTTGTTTGCTTGTGTGTCCTCTACAATACTCTAGTTTTAAAAGTCACATAGTATTTTGCTACATGTCTCAGGGAACAAAATATCCAGACACAAAGATGGAGATTTTGAGTTTAAAATTTATGGCCACAGTATGACAACCATTTTTATTTTTTTTATTTACATTTTTTTAAGTTTCTTTGGAACCTGGCATTTGTGCAGTGTGAAGGAATCTGTAAAATCCTTTTTTTATGCAGTCAGACCTCTGTATTGCTGCTGTTTAATTTAACACCTTATGTACCTGTATTGAATATTCCTTTCATGTCCAGAGCTCTGATGGGCACTATTTTGTCCTTCATATTTAGCCTTCCAACATCTGAACATGTACAGAGTCTAATCACCTTGGGTAACATAAAAAATTTAATACATACTCAACATGTAATTTTCATTAGCTACTACCTGGATTGAGTTAGAGAGAGAGAGAGGCGTCCATGCTTCATCTGTTAATGAGTTTAGATTTTTCAGTCACAGTTAAGCACACTGCAGAGCTTCTACCTGTAAGTTTCTAATGAAGGCCTCGGCTCTTTGAGTTTTACTCTCCCTCCCATATTAACTTCTGTCTGTTGAATAAAGCTGTGATGTTGCTGCGTTTCGCCCCATTTATCCCACTTAGGCTCAGAGTGGCTAATGGCAGTGAGTAGTAACTTCAGGGCTGTGCCATTAAAAGGGTCGAGGCCCATTGACTTGTTGAAAGCGAGGCAATAGAGTGTCTTCCCCTCTGACAACCACCATTACCTAGTAAAATCTATCTGATGTGACTCAGGCAGAAAGCTCACAGATGATGTAATGTGTTTAGGTTGTATTCACCTGACATGAAGTTGAATTGTTGACTTTCTCTCATCTGAAGTTTCCCTGAAAGTTATATCATCTAGAGGGTGTGAAACCAAAGCAACAGCATTGGTGTGACCAATGAAATACAGCATTACCTTGAATAAAATTCTGTTTTTCTCTGGGTTTGAAAATCACTGGCAACTTTTTAGACCATATGAGTACAAAAAATTATACATATTATACCTTTAACTCCGGCAGGTACCTAACATAAATAAACACTTAATAAAATGAGGCTGTCATCAATGTAGACATTTTAAGGTTACAATCTCTGTTACATTTTTTTGTTCAGTTGCCCATTACTTTATCAAATGTTAGACACTGTGTTGAGAGCTAAGCTGCAATTAGCCACTCTGACATGGACAAGGAGATGTGAGGACATCTACACACAAACACGCAGTATACATATGAAATGCCACTTGTCAGAGCGGCATAGAGGCAGAACTGACAGCCCGAAGAACACATCTGAAATTGACAGTTTTTGTTTTGTTTGACGGGTAGGCAGAGGACAGCTGATATAAATGCATGTTCACACCAAGCATTCACTTAGACACACTCCTCCTGCACACCCTGCTGCATGCCTGCATTAACAAGCTGTGCAGCTGGCCTTGAATCCACACAGAAACATTTGTGTAAAACCAGACACCGGCATATGTTCTTCCACACACATACTATACTATGTATACTTCACATGTGAAGAATATCTGAATCATTTAAAATCAGTTAAGGCATTTCAAAGTTTATTTCTCGCTGCCTTACACAAACTCATAAAAACAAACAAAAGCAAACTCCCAAACATTTGCCCAAACACAGGGGATTTTACAGTTCGGCATGATACCCTGCAGTTTTTCCATCTACCCTCTCATGCATGTGTCATGTATATGCACCTTCATATGCCCACACACGCACACACACAACACACAAACAAATTCCCTTTGGCACCTTTGGCAATGAGGACTGAGAGTGTTTCCCAAGAGTGAGTTCAAGACAGATATGAAGGAAGCACAGCCGCTGTCACAAACATACACATACACACACAAACACACACATGCATTTCACATCCATCATCAAAGCCTCAATGTTGACAGGCTTATTTACTCAATAGGACAAAACCTCAGTCTCTGTCTATATATATCTTCTGTTGCATCCTTCCTTTCTTTTCCCTTCCCCTCGTTTTTCCAGTGTTTTTTTAACTATTTGCGCCCACATTCAATCATTGATTTAGCCCCAGGCAGCTCCTCATCATGTGTGTCTATTTCTGTGCGTCTGCGGCAGTGTGTGCTGGCACAACCCCTAAGTAAAACCAAGAGACTACCTGCCTCTGTCTGCACATGTATGTGCAGACACTCTGACACATTAAGTGACATGTGTTGATGGATGTGAGCGCGTGCTGCGATGCTGTGTCACTTTCATTGAGGGACTGATGTTTGTGTGTGTCTGAGGCAGGAGCACACACTTTTCAGTGTTGCACCACTTTTTGTGCAAAGAATTGCATCAGATGAGTAATTGTATTATAGAAAGGATCTGTTGCTGAATTGCATAAGGATTTATGTTTCAAAACAGTATTATGAGGATCAGTTTTAGTAATGTAAGGATGTTTGTAGACTGTTGTGAGACAGCAGTCATGAGACACACATCTTAGCAAACCTTGGCCACCTCTCTCATAAGCTAGAGCTGTGATTACATCTCCTATAAACCCCATCGCTCTCTCATGCAAAGATGATGAGGCCTTCATGCTGCTGTTTTCCGCATGATTAGTCTTTTATTACATTCACTTTATGGAAGAACCAAGTCGGAATGATACCTCTCTATTTCATTGCACAAGTTATCGAGTAGATGTCTGGAAATTAATGCTGGCCCCACAAAAGGTGATAATTGCATACTTCTGAGTACTCAATCCTCCCTCTTGATAAGCCTGGGGCTCTTCCCGACTTGACCGGCCAACTTGGCTACTAAGAACAAGTTATCTGCCCAAGTAATCCTGTAATGTGAGAGGATTACATATATACTCAAATGTTACTAGATTAAAACCATCCTAATGTTGAATTGTTGAATACCAAACATGTAAGAGATTTACAATTCAAAATTCAAATACTATCTGAAATCCTGAAAGCTGACTGGGAGATGTTACAAACTGGATCTGTGGCAGCTATGGACAGCTGCTTGAAACTGAATCCTTTCGAATCCACTAACCAAATTTTTTTCTTTTTTTGAATATTTAAGGATTTTACTAATATGGTGTAAAATCACAATTAACAGTTAGAAACAAACACAATTTTGCTTTTTTTTTTCAAAAAAATACGTCATATTTCTCAGTATTCCCACTTATGACCTGAATATTTCTATTCCTCTAAATCCTGTAAACAATCATGCAGCTATCATGTTTCTTAAAGAAAACTTAAAACACACTGAAGTTTTTCTTTAAATCTTGACGGAGGTTCATGTTGTAGAGTTTTTTTAAAATGCAAATCATCCTCAGTATCCTGAACATCCTGTCAAATTAAACGTAAAGTTGCTTTATTTAAATAAATAAATAACAGAAACTGTATATTATCCAAAACATCATCAGCAGCCCCTCTCTTTTTTTCCCTTTGTGTCTTTGTTCTTTTTGAATATGTGAAGCCTGGTGGGAGTTGTTAAAAATCACACCTTGAATCACATTTCAAGTTCAAAGAAAAAAAATCATTTTATTTACAGTGTCTGATTTCAAAAGTGATTATTGATATACTGTATCTTTAAGCAGTAATTCCTCCACAGGAAATTAATGACTCTGTGATGTGATGTCATTGTGTGTGTGTGTGTGTGTGTGTTGAAAGTCCTGGCTGGTTCTCACACCATAATTGGATGATATTCTGCTGTCTGATAGGAGCCATGTAGGCGGGTTGCAGCTGACAGAAAGCTGTGTGTGTGTTTGTGCATGTGTGGTTGCATGTGTGTGTGTGTGTGTGCGCGTGTGCGTGTGTGTGCTTGTGTTTTTGTGTGTTTGTGCCCTGACATAGTGTTTTAGCACAGGTGTGTTGTTCTGTGTTTTGTGTCTCCTCCAGCTGATTAAGACAGATGTTTTCTCCCTCTGAAATTTACTTGAGGCTACTCAGCACTTACCTCTTCTTCTTTTCTTCCTTTAATGTTTTTCTTCCTTCACTTGGTTAAATGATCATACGCTGGGGAAATTAGCTCTGACACTTGGTTCCGCACTCAGCTGCGCTCACACTCATGTTGTGTGTTTGCATGTGAAAAGCTGAGATAGACATCAAACTGCGGTGGGCAGCTGTCATATTTCCCTGCTGGTTTTTTTTTGCAGAGGCGTGTAAATTTACAAAACATGCTCCCCTCACGTCTCTCTCATGCTAACACATCTCTGTGACTGGAGGTGGAATTACTCTGTGTGACACATTGAGGTGTTTACCTGAACCCTTTATTTTTACTCCTCACCTTACCCAAAATTGCACCAAAAATTCATTTTCATGCCAATATGGCATAAAATGTTGGCTGGTGCAGCTCTGAAATAACTCTAAGCCTTCTACATTTAATTTTAGAGCTAGCTGTAGCTTAAAATGCACCAAAGCAAATACGTATTCACTTCAAAATGCAAAAGATAAATTCAGTATGTATATGTTATCTTTCTGTCAGTTGATAGCCCAAGTGTTTGAATCTAGAGCAGGAATGCCTGACTCCACTACTGATAATGCAGACTATTGTATGGAGAGCAACTAATGAGTGTAAATGCATTTTAATTATGGAAAAAAAACATTTATAAATATATATTTTAATGCCACAAGGTTAAATTAACTACACTAAGGTGCCTTTTTACAGTCAACCTAACTGTTTTTCAACAGTGTTGAAAAGCTCAATGTCAGACTGTAGACATTTAGCATTTCTGATTATAATACAATAATTTCTCAGTCTGAAAAGAACATGATCCAGCAGATGTGAGATGTTGACGCTGTTTTTAATCCCATGTTGTGTCAAAGTGGAAGGAAATCCACTCAAACACTTATAATGTGCTTCATGGCTCTGTGTTTGTTGACATTTCTGATCCTGACTGTCCCTTTCTAGCACTTTCTGCCAAATACACTTTGCAGGTATTGCAGGTTTTAATGATGTCTCAAGTTGTTGTGATCCAGCCTGTAGTCTGAGCTGCATCTCTGCTAAGTGATTGAAACGTACAACTCTATACTTTACTCTCTTTACCTGTCCCTCACTCTTTCTCTCCGCCTCTCTCTCTCCAAGGTCACCTGTCCCATGTAACGGTGAGTGAGGGGGAGCACAGTAACCATGGCAACTGCACAACGGGCCCAACTCCAGACTGCTCTCCCCCCTCCCCAGACACGGCCCTGAAGAACATTGAGAGAGTCATCCGCCCACAGGTGAGTGCGCTCACACACACTCAAACTCACTCACAGGCACTAATGAATGTGTTGCAGATGCACTTGATGCATTATTGAATATCACAGTATCCACCTACAAGCAGCTTAAACACCTGCACCCACACACGCATGCACACACACACACACACACGCACACACACACACACACACACACACAATGGTAAACAGCTCTGTCTGTTTCTGTCTCAGATTGTTTTCTCTGTCTCATTTCACCTGCTCTCCTCGCTCTGTGTCTGTCAGTCACTTTCTTAGTGGATTACGGTTTAGTGTATCTGACCGTCCTGTTGTGTTTTTCCATCTCAACATCTTATCCTGGTTACAGAAATCCAGTTAAGCCATTTTTCTGTTTGATAGTGCTCGTTTGATTATTGTTAAAGAAACTGCAAGTAGAAAAACAAGCATACCTGATCAACACCTGCTATTAGGAATGGGAATCATTTGATTTGATTTTTCATTCTCTAAAACTTGATTTAGTTCAAAATTTGTTCTCAGTTTCTAACTTTATTAAGAACTAAATAGTAAAATGTTTGTATCTTGTATCTTTGGGCTTCATTTGTACAAATTCTCTGCGGTCTCCAGCAACTGCACCCGCTAACCTCCACGACTGCATACATTTTAATCTGCAGTCCCTCGACTAGGTTGTTGAACAATGGTACCCCCAACCTCCTCACTTCTCCCTACACCTTTATTGATACCACAACAATGTATTTAATGTATTTAAGGGATTAATGAAGAAGTAAACATGTTCATTTGCATGCCGCCATTTGAAAATACCCAACAAAGGGACAGTAAATGCAGTTTTCACACAAAAGACAACTTTTGACTGTGTGTGCTATAAACTTTTCCCCAGGCCCCGCTAAGGTGTCTTAGAGCAACTGCAGCTTTTGGATCAACAGTACCATAAGACATTCACAGTAATTGCTGCAAACAGTTTGTATACAGCTGCAAAAAAGATGCTGCGTGGTTTGGTGCAGCGACCATGCTGAGCTCCGACATGATGACTCATTACAGTGTGTGGGAGCTTATTTTTGACAAATTATTGAAGTTACCTCAGCTTTTTCAAATATATTAATATATTTTGTGACTAACTTTTACTTTGATAAAGATTAGGAGTTTTGACTGTATTGCAGTGGTTCAAAAACATCAATGAACTCTTCATTTATTACCGAGTGATGAGGTTATGAGGAGTGATTGATAAGTTGTGGCCTAAGCTAGATGAAGATGAGTTGTACAGCCCTTATTAATTGTACAAGTAGATCAACTCTTAGAATGATTATGCAAAAATTGTAAACTGAAGCTGAAATTAAAACTGTTTTTATGCAGTGTTTAGTTATCCTTAACATTGATAACATAAAATAATCGAAACTGAGAGGCCAAATCCAACAGTCTGTTAAAATTCAGTGTCCAGGCAACCTGAAGCTCAGGTGGGTTCATCATCTACTGCTGATGTGATGATACAGAAGTGACTCATGCTTTAATAAAAATGCGGCACTGGGATTATTTCAGAGAAAGGATCTCCACAGCAACCAGTGCAGTGTTCAAGAAATATGCAATAAATACGTATGAGTATCATCTTATCATAAGTGAACAAAATCATCTTTATTTTAAAGCTTGTTGGATGCATCTAAGTTTTGAGAAAACGTCAGTCTGTGTTACTTCTGTAAAAGAGGTGTACAACAAAAACAGAATAGATTAATAATTCCTAACTAATAATGAATAACTTCAGATCAGCATTCTGCAATTCAGATGCAACAGCAATCAGCCTCATTAGTGACTTGAGAGTAATTTAGTCCTCTCACTTTTGTCACTTGAAAGATTGTATCAGACACACAAGCTCAGCGTGAATGTTTTGCACCTAGATAATTAAAGACAGTTGTTTTCTCAGTCTGCCAATGACGTGTAACATAACGCTGAAAGAAATATCCCTCTGAAGTGCTTGTGTAGTGTAGTGATGAATCACAAAATGTTAGTTTAACCAGGCATAAGCAAATTGTCTGATAGTGTGGTGAGATAATTGTAAATTAATTTTTCCCAGGAATTGTTTAAGATAAAGACACTTTCTTATGTCTTAGTAATTAGAAGATAGAGTTTTAATGCTCTGAAAGAGACAAAAGTTCACCTACCTCTAACTCTATATTTGCCTTTTATTCACCTTTTCTAGTCTTCTCTTGTTTCCTTACCTCTTTTTCCATCACCCCCCTTTATTGTGGTCCTATTTTTGGCATGTTAACTAATGTGTGTAGAGGGATCACATGTGGTGCCCAGCAGGCCTTCCCTCAGCTTGAAGCGCACGTAATCAAGGAGCACCAGAGTTCAGTTTTATAGCACCTAATTAATTCTCCAGAATTCATCTCATTTCATATTAGTGCCCCCACCGGCTATTTCATCAGTACACACTGTAAAGCTAACATGCACATGTGACTGTCCTAGCATGTGCAGGGGAGTCTGATGCAGTGACATAGTTTTTTCTGTTTTCCTTCTCAGACTGTTGATATTAGGATTTTAGGCTCACATCTGTTTGTAAAAAAGTAGGGATTAAATTTCAGTGTTTGTAAAACACGGTGATACAGTGTAAGCTGCCATCTCAACTGTGACTCTGTATTAAATAATTTTCAGCAGCAACATTTTCTCAGGTGATTTGGACAAAATTAAACCACTCATCTGATGAGATTCCCTTACAGACCTTGATAATACAATTTTCAAGAACTACTGTGAATGAACACTTCATATTTTTTTATTTTACTCTAATTTATTAAGTTTTATTATATTATTTCTATATCATGTCATTGCCTTGTCTACTGCTACATATGGCAAATGTGAATAGGTGCATTATGTGCTTTTTACTGCTCAGTTTGTCACATTGACACACATTTTCTCCTCAATTTGAACTTTTAGAGGATAGAGTATGATTATTGATTCATTAGTGCAAATTTCTCGAGTCTTTTCATCCCTGAAGAGTTGTCAGGCAACATGTGGAGACTGAAGGAAATCACTGCAGGAGGCCCAAAAAATAGTCTGTCACTCAATCACCCCACAACTGCAACATGTTGTTTTTCCACCTTGGTTTTATTTACAGATTATAATGTGAGCTTGAGCGGTTCTGTTAGGCGAATTAAGTTGCCTTTTTATTCGAAGACTATTGTGAGACTTAGTGACCTCTTATATTTCACATTTTTTACAGTGTGCAAACCTCCCTCCCCCTGTGACAAGGCTCCCCACGGCTTGTTGCTGAAAATAAAAATGTGCTCTGAGTAATTTATCTCTTTAAATCCGGGTTTAGAAGAAATTATTCAGCTTGTGTGCCGCTAATGCTGCTGCAGCATTGACTACAAGCCTGTCGCTGATAAAAAACACATGTCATCACTTTGTGAACGCGTCAAGAGACCACACAGGCTATGTTGACTCAAATCCATGGGCTCAGTGTTTGGGTCTTTTTGATTTCTCTGTCCCTCGCTCCTTGTCCAAAATGTCAGCTGGACATGTGAGAGCTCCACAAGCTCTTGATCACACTCATGGGCAGATGGAATGTGAAACAAGACAGAACAAGAGAATAATCAAATGGATGAAAAGAAGCAGAAAGAGGGAAAGCAGGAGGGAGAAACACCGCATCATGAGGTTATCAGTTTCATACCCACTGGCTTAATGTCCTACTTTGCTGCTTGTGTGTGTGTGTATCTTATTGCATTTTAATAACCATCACTTGGCTATGAGAGATTCCCGATTAGAGTCAACACATAACACATGATAGAACTCGTGTTTGCACTCACAAAGACTGAAGCTGGTATCTTAGTCAATCACATGCTCTCACACATACGCACACACACATTTATGCATTGCCTCCCTTGTATTTTTGTCTTTGTGAAGTGGGATTTGCATCTTAGACCTAAAAGTTTAGACATTTTCCCCTCAGAAAGTCGACTCTTCTTCTAAACGCTGTCAGAGGATTAAAGCTGCGTTCAGATCAACATGAGCACTCTGTCAGAAAAAGAAGCCTCCTCATTCTTTTCACTAAGGCCATTACATTAGCATTAGCCTCATTCTGTGCCGCTCATGTATTAACATTACATTTGAGTAAGGAAGATAAGAATACATTATTCTGAATGTTAAATATCTGTGGATTTGAAATACCTAGCACCTTGTTAAACTACACTTAAAAGTGTTTTCAGTTCCCAGACTCCTTAAACCACTTGGATTTAAACATTGTATGTACTCTATATTCCATATATTCCTACACTGTTAGCGACATGTGTAATCCAATCACAGTATGTAGCTGAAAATCCGATATTATGCAGATTACATGATGTAAAACAAAACCAAACCTTTATATGTATGTGCTTGTGTGTGCATAAGTATATTTATAAATTTATATAACCATCTTTAAAACTGGTTAATAAAATATTCTGAATTTTAAGTTAATCTGGTACACCTAGCTAAAATAATGCAATCTGATACAACAGTCCTGCAATAACTTCTACCTTCATAAAGTTTATAAGGCTCAGTGTGTCTCCAAACTGTTTTATAGAGATGTTGATTCAACTTTATGGTCATTTGGAGGATGTAGTTTGTGATGTGTTTTACTGTGAGGTGTTTCTACTTGAAAAGTAATTTAGTATCCTTCCATTGATATAAATGTGCTGGAGAAAATATGAAAAAAAAAACTCTCAAGGTAACACAACACAGTTCAACAGCAGCTCATATTACAACCTCCAAAATGACTGTAAAATTGAATTAACACCTCTCTCAAATAATTCAACAAAAATTGTAGTTCAGCCTCCTAGATGATAGAAGTTATTGCAGGTTTGTTATTGCTTTTCACCGTAGTTTTTAGCAAAGAAGAGTTAATAGTGTAGTTGTTGAGACTGTAAAAGACATGTACAGTATCACAAGACTTGTCCTTTTCTGTTAAGAGCAAAGGAATGCATTACAGTGAGTGTGGCCAAGTGATGAAGAAAAGCTTCTATGTTGTTGCTTTCCAAGTGTGACTGCATGTCACATCGGGGTCACACACACACATATATACACACACACACAAATGTAGATGTACAGTACAGTATGTACACTCAGATTTGCTGTCACACAAGAACACACAGCGTTCTGTATGTATAAACACATACTGGATTGTACACAGTAACAGTCTAATTGAACAGATATAGAGCTTTCCTGACAACATGCACGTAGTCAGACATGTACTCAGAGTTGAGTGCAGTTGAGGCAGACTAACTAGTTGCTGATGCTTTTCAGAGGCATCGAGACAGTAATAGGAGATATTTTGTCATACAGAGGCAGAGACTGAAACACTCGAAGCACTTGATAGTAAATGTACAGAATACGAAAAAGCTATTACATAGGAGAGCGTCTGAGAGGTTTAAAGGAGTATTCCACCACTGGAGAGATGGTCTTCTCATAGCAGTAGGAAGACACAAATCTTTTTTAAATTAATGCTATATTACCATAGAAAACAGAGAAGAGGAGATGTGGTATTCTTCTTTTCTCAGATGGTAGAAAGCCCACAGCAACCATAATGAAATCTGCTCCTGCAGATAGGTGACAAACTGCCACTTGGGTGCAAAGCTTGGTTTTGGCTGTCCAGTTGAAAGCAGGGGGCATAATAGCAAATACAAGACACAAACAATCACTTAATACAGCTAAAAGTTGCAGTGCTGTGCAACAACTGAATTTGTATTCATTTTTTATCTGTTTTGCCTCTTTTTAAGGGTTTTATCTAACTTTCAGTCAAAGAGAGGTAGGAAGACTCCCTCTCTTCTTTATGCTCTTTGTGTTCATATCACAAAATACGGAAATACAACAGCAACACCAAACAACAGCCCTAAACCTGTTTGTTCAGAATCCCAGTGGAGCCTTTGCCCGAGAGCATTGTGCGCCATCGATCTCCTCTGAATAAAAAATGGAATCAATTTTAGTGTTTTCTTGAAGTCAAGATGGTTTGTTTTGACCAGCAGAGATCAAGTGAACTTAAGGGTGATATGTGTAATTTTAACATCAGTGTAGAGTAATTTTGAGATGACAACATAATTATGATGCACAAACAAGACAATCACAAAAGTGACTGCAAGGCTCTGCTAGTCCAAAGATGTACATTTAAAGTACACTGCTGGGCCACATCTCTTTGTTAATGGTTTGAAATGGTAAAAGGCTGCTGTTTTCAGTTCAAATGCAGTCAAAGTTCTTAGAAGTTCTCATGATTGGAGTCAGTGGAACAAATATAAAGCAAAAAACTATTCTAGATTTTATGATAAATGTTTTTTTTTTTTTTTTTAAAACACTTAGACAAAAGCAACAGCTGGAAGATGTTTCAATCTTCTTAGAAATTTTATGACTAATGTATGATTCATAAAAATCAAAAACATAAGATTAATTAAAAATGTAAAAATTATCAACTTGTATTGCTGATAAGTAACCATTATGTCAAAAAATATCCAGATTGTTTTTTTAATACAACATGCACACAAAGACAATTTACTAATGACACTAGCATTCAGAGCTCATTAATTGTTCACACTCATCAAACAGTTAGCTGCTGAGACTATGTTTATGCTGAAAACACACACAGTGACTTGACAATCTCCCTCTGACAGTGTTGCTCCAGTCAGTTAATCTCTCAGCAAATTTGCTGAGATCTGTGCGTAATCAGGGAACATGTAAAATTCCACGAATAGGATTCTGCATCTGTGCCATTTCTTTATCCAGCCAATATTGTCCGCTGTGCAGAGTCCGCACATGTACACATAATCAATAAACAATAACATTCATGGCAAAACAGGAGAATAATGGGAAGCAAAGAAAGGAGAGAAGAACCACAACGTGAAAGAAAACAAGATCAATATATTTTCAAGTTACTTGGTCAGCTCCTTCCTCTTATCAGAGCCAGCAGATCACTAGGCTCCACCTGATTGATTAGAAGATATTGAGGAAAAAAATGGGAACTTTATGACAGTAAGAGTGTGTGAGTGAGAGACAGTGTTAAGGTTTGCTTGCCCAGCCAGCTGGATGCAAGTGGCCACAGAGGAGAAATATGGGTCATACAATTTCTAATTGAACTGACTCAAGCTAATACTAAAAGCTCTCCGGTGAGAGTTAAACATCTGAGCAATTTCCTGGTATTTCCCATTCGGATTAAAAGGATTAATATGTAAAATTTTGATGATTTCAATTAATCATGCAGCTCATCCACTTCATTAGTGAGCCAAGAGGACTACTAGCTTGGACTTTCTGTACTTACTGTATCTAAAATTTTGTGCTATGATAGATTTGGCAGGAAAACCGCTTTTATAACTTATAGTAAACACAAGGCAGATTGCTTCTAGTTCAATCTCACTTATAGTCAGTCAAAATCTGCAATAAAAGGTAAACATTAAGCACTGTAAGGCCCATATTGATAAAAGCAAAAGTGATAAATTATCAGTCATCAACTATATAAAGCTCTAAAGAAAGTGCTGCCTGAGTCCTGAAGATTAGTTTTAAGGATAAATATAATTTTGTTTTAATTTCTAAACTACCTGAACAGAATCCTTTAAAAAAATTATTTGATTATGTTTCAAGCGGTAAATCTATTATTACAGGGTAAATAAAGAACAACCAGACTGAATCAGAAAGAAATGAATTGATTCAGAGACTCTTCAGATAAAAATTATTTACTTTTGCATGTCAAGCCAAGCAGTTAAACCAGCATGTTAGTGTTTATTGTAGTCAACGACAGCTTTCCTTGTGGAAGTAGAGGGATAAAAGAGCACTAAGTATCTGTAGAGTCTGTACTTCAGTGGACCAATCATGTCTGCAGCAAAGGCACAGGCACACGCTGCTGCATGAGTCATGTTTGAGCCTTTAGAGGGGGCACTATATATGTTAATGTCACTGAAATTGTCTCAAAGTGTGTCAGTGCCTAAGAGGCTCACCAGAGTGAAACTTTCTAAAAAATTTTCTTGAGAAGAATACTAAAGCAGCTGCTTGGCCATCAGAAGAAAAAGATGTGAGAAATCACAGACAAAGTGGTATCAGAAGAAAGGGGGAATGCAGAATCAAAAGCTGAATAGTAAAGTAATACTTTGAAGAGTTGCAGTTTAAAGTTTGTTTTGGATGTCAGGGGGAAAAAGGAGTTTAGGATGTTTACCCCTTTTATTTTTATTCTCTTGTTGCCTGCTCTGCTCTTCTGAGCTTTTTGCCTTCTGAGTTCTGTGTGTTTACATCTTTCTGCTATTGCGTGAGGCCAAAGAAATAAAGACAATGGAATAAAGGGAGAGAATGGAAAGGAATAAAAAACTGCCTATAAAGGGCATGTGCATTCCTCAGTATCTGCCAACATTAACTTCTGGCTACTGTTAGTTGTAGAAAAGCTGCTCTTACTGCTGAAAATGTCCGTTAAAGCTGTTATAATAATGAACTTTCAGTCCCATGCCTACAATGAATTGCTGAAATTTAATTGGATTGTAAACATTTTGGGAAAAAATCCTCCACTCTTTGGTAAAAATAACATCAATTTTCATGCCTCCTGGCCTGTGGTGGCCGTGGCTGGAGGCATAATGTCTTTTGGTTGCATGTCCATCTGTGAGTCCGTCTGTCCCATTCTTGTGAATGTGATCTCTCAGGAAAGCCTTGGAAAAATTTTTTGAACAAAGGACAAAAAAGTCCACATGGACTCCAAGATAAACTGATTTGGGTGATTAAAGGTCAAGGTCGCTGTGACCTATCTATGTATGTATCTATTGCATGATAAAATTCTGCTGCTGCCTTAAGTTTCATTCATAATTGGACTTGAGTGGACAATGTTACACTGTATTCAATTATATAATCACCATATCTAATAATAATAATAATAATAATAATAATTGAGCACACAGTTCCTCACATAGGAAAAGCAGACTTAAACTGCAAAGCATATTTCTCCTTGTCACAGGTGGGGAAAAGCATTTTCATCTAATGGGTATGGGTCGTTTATTAGCACCCAAGCACAAACAAACACAATAATGAAGTGTTAAATGGTGTGTTTTCCCTCAGGGCTGCTGCTCCAGAAGGAGAAAATGTCTTTTGCTGTAGTTTAGTGAGGCATGAAGAACCTGCTTGTATGTGCATGTGTGTGTTTTCGTGTGTGATTATGTGTCTATGCTCATTAATCCCCTTCCAATCGCCCATGACATGTTCATTAGTCTGCTGCCCGTTTGCATTGTTAACGCTAAGCCTCAGTCAGAACTATGTGTGTATGTTTTGTCATACTGTCAGTATGTGTGTTTATGTGCGTGCACAAACTCTTAAGCAGACAGAAGATGCCTTTAGTTGTTAGAAAGAGGCAGAGGCCAAATACACAGAGACAAGGCAGAGACAAGTAAGGGAATAAAGAGATGCTTGAAGGATGAGAAGGATCAGATGAAGTTGCCATTAAACTCATCCCACATTTGATGGCTTGCTAAGGAAGATGTACACACAAGCACAGCCTCAACCTTCCGCTACAAAACACCAAGGAGTCACATTACATCAGTTCCATCCATCTGGGTTGATTGTTGTTACATCTCATTTATTTTGTACATTTAGTTTTGTCTGTTTTCAAGCCTGTGGCAAAGTAAACACTAAATTAAGTGGTTTTATATCATTATGTTGGCCTTTCCTTTTTTCTCTTACTTTGCTCTGTATCATCAATGCTTTTAAATACAAAGAAGTCATAAAAAATATGTAAATACACCTCCTAAATAGCAAGCTTGTGTAATGTCTCTGCTCTTGCCCAATCCAGTTACTCCTTGTTGGGCTCATACATCATTGTTTTATTCGCTGTTGCCTGTCTGGGCTATTACGATCATGTTTGGTCAATGCAGCGGTTCTTTCAACATCCCTAGACTCTGCAGGATGCTGCTGCTATGGTGTTATTCCCTACTGACCAAGTTTCTGCTGCAAAAAAGTCAATCTTACTGCTATTTCTTTGCTGCATTCAGAGCTATTAAAGCAGCTGTGGATGGGACTCCTGTCTCTCT
>JAPZDY010000015.1:12790497-12804708 GCA_029783645.1 Ctenochaetus hawaiiensis | reverse complement strand
CCCTGTTCAGAGGCAACAAAAACAACCTACAGGCACATCTTTTGCTCACATACCATTATGTTATTTCTTTTTTGTTTAACCTGTGGTAAAGTTGACATATGAAACAACACTTAATGTTTTTTGCATGGTTATATTCATGCCTATATCTTGGCGTAAAGCAGTGATTGCACCAGGTTATTTATTTGCACATGTACATTCCAATTTCTCATTTGATATAAGAGGATATGTACAATACCAAAACAAGAGACAAGACCTCCCCCTTCATTTCTTGCAACACTAGCCTCCTTCTCCTGTCTTTTGCTCTGCTTTTTTATGTATCCTCTTTCCCTGCCTCCTTCTATCCTAAACTCTGCATTTGTTTAGTCCTTTTTTCACTGTACCTGTTTCCTTTCTTCATAGCTCTCTTCCTTCATCTCCTGTTTAAAATTGTTACCTCCTACCATTATTTCTTTCTTCGGGTTTTTGTTCCTTATAAAATATTTCTCCCTGCCCAGATGTTTTTTTGTTTTTTATACTGTTCTCTTGTTCAAACTAGAATTGTATTTCCCCTCTTTTGTTTGGCTTTTATTTTTCATCTCAGTTTAGTTCAGTTGATCTGAAGATTAAAAGAAACAGTTTGAGTGCACCATGCATGGAAAAAAGCCTTCTCTCTTCCTCTGCCATCTCCCTGTAAATCTACTGATGCATTGCTTTCTCACTCAAGGTTCAGTTTTTGTGCCTTGAGTCACACACAAGACAGTGAAATGTGTCATGAAGGTGGCCTGTCATGTGTCTTTGTCTCATCATTTCAGGATGTAGTTGCCTTAATGGCTCACAGTATCGATTCACTTTGCCCACGTCCTCAGACTTGTATGCACAGACACACACTAGCAGGGTTTTGACTGCCTGAGTTGCTTGTGAAGCATAGCAGCAGGTTGGGTAGAACTGCAAATTTCTTATTATGTAAGATGTGTTTACCAGATGCCAGTCTACAGTTTGAGTTGTCCTCTGCCTCACTTTTTCTCTTACCGTCTCGCTCGATCTTACTTGCTACAAGCAAATCATCTGTCTCTCTGTCCACCTCCATTTTTCTTAATTACATTCCATTTTTTTTTTTACAATTTATGAAACATTGTGGCATCCACATGTCCTTTGTCACACATGTGTTCAGGTGTCAGAATGAATGAGTCTGAATTTGTGAGTCATGCACTGAGAGTTTTTGTCACTCAAGAGGAAAGTGCTATGACTCACAGCCATTCCCTGTAGATTTCTACAGAGATCAGACTGCACAGTATTTTGGCATTTGGAGATAATCACAGGTCAGAAAGTCATGCATTTTTGCTTGAACTTGGCAGATTGAAAGGCAGACTACGTGTTGGACCTCAACCATCAACAGCATAATGGTTTTTTGATGTTACATGTTTACAGTGGTGTGTGTGTTAGTGTTCTGTGCTGTTCATTGTGTGTTAAGTTTATGGAGGACACAATAGACAGCATCCTTTTATTTCACATGAAGTGTTTAATTGCCTGGTATTGTCACTGTTCATTAGAGTGTCACAGATTGGAAGCCAAAATTTATTGACCATGAAGGACTTTCACAAAAACTGAAGCATTTACTTTTAATGTGTAAAATTAAAATTTATTTTAAGTCAAAAAAGGAAAGGCAAAAAATAAATAAACCCACAATGCAGACAGTGAGGGAATTTAGTGGTTTAGTTTCTATAGAAACCCTTAAAAAACAGTATTTCAGTTTGTATCTCTCAGTATCTTTCCCTTCTTTCTGCCTTACATCCAGCCGAAGCAGCGCACTTCTCTGTCTTCATCCCTGGATGTCCAGAGGCCGGTCAACCACAGCTGTGAACCCAGTGAGGTGAGCTCATCCCTGGGCTACGCCAGCTTCAGCACCAGCCCGCCTGCCAGCCCTCCGCTCAGCCCTAATCAAGAGGACTCTGCAGGCTCCAACGACGACTGTCAGCTCACAGGTAAGACTCATGAAATATGCAGGAGGGCGGGAGAGTGATTATTGTTAAAGGCTGTCTCTCAGCTAGAAGTGCTGAAATACGCTCTAACCTGACCTCCAACCTCCCTGTGGAGGGGGATCAGCAGAAACACAAATATCATCTCAAGGGGAATCACAACATGAAAACTCTTGCTGTTGAGTCTCTTGGTTTTGTCTTCTGTGCAGACACAAAGCAAAACAATTGATTCAAGACTCTGTGTCATTATTAAAGAGAGATTCATTCAGGTGTATGTTGTTTATAGGGTTGCAACTACAAAGTATTTCCCTTATTTTCTTAATTAACTATTTGCTCAGTAAAATTTCCAAGTGATAATATTGGCCTAAAAATTGAATTAAAATTAGTGTTTAACCAGTCATCAAAATAGTTGCAGATTATTTCTCTTTTGATTGACTTATACACTAATTCCCTAATCATTTTAGATGCAGTCATTTGTTTAAAAATGGATCATTTAATATAGAAAATCTAACACTCAAAATCCCACATTTATCATGTATTTTAATTAGCCTGGGACTTGCATTTTGGGTCTCACCAGCCACATTACTTTATGGCATCAATAATACATAAAGCACACATTTACTTCACACATTCAAAACGACCAAAATCAATATACTGAATGTCTTTATGATACCTTTGGCCATGTGCACTAATTTTTGAGTGTTAGTTGACTCTAATAATGCTGCTAAGTTTTCTTTTCTGCTCGGTGTTGAAACCTTTTCCTTCATTCTGCATTTGTTGCCTCAGTGCAGGTGTTGTTTAAGCTTTGACACCATATGAAACTTTAATCCTCTTGCCCTGGGTCCCAGGAAATTGAAATCATATTTCTGCTCCTGTCATACTTGAGACTGGAGCCAAGAGGCAAACACCTTGGAGGCTAACAGAAGATAACCGCTGCATGGGAATGGAGAGCACACAATGAAAGCTGCAACATTTCTGTCACAGGGGAATTAGAGATATGATGCAGAATGTGCTTATATTGAACAAAAATATACTTTATGACGTTAGTTTCTTTATGACATTTAGTTTGAAATTAATTTTCAGCTCTAAGCCCCACCTGTTCCAAACCAAGGAGGGTTCAAACTAAATTGGGAACAGCTCTAATAGGTTTTTACCTTTAGATAAAGTCCTGTAGATTTGGCAAATGTAAGACTGCACAACATTATTTGTCAATGACAGACTACTAGTGTGTTTACTTGGCTGAAGAGTAATTCAGTGTAGAGCCTCATGAGACCAGAAAATGTCAAAGCAGAGGTCATGTAATGATGTTAGAATTGAAGTAGTGCCTGCTTGCAGCAACAGTTAAACTGCTGTAGCTGGCAAGCTAACTGCTAGCACAATAGTACGCTGGGAATAAACATAATTCCTATTCAGTCAAAATTGATCTAAGGAGCTTGCTAACTGGCCATTAGCAAGCTGTTTAGCTTGGTCTCAGTGGGACAAAAAGTTCACACAATTTCTTGATCCGTATTTGTCCCTTTGGCTCCTGTCTGAAAACTGTCCAAACATTCCTCTTTTGTAGAACAGTTTATACTCAACGGAGGAGATTAAATAAAAGTGGATGGTGCCACAAAGCTATTAAGCTCTATGCTCCCTCAAAGGTCAGCCATCTCAAGACAATTTGCTAATTTGTTAGCGGCTGAAATTAGAGTGTCAAAATTTACTGATTTTGAATACGGTGCACAGGTTTACTCGACCTCTCTGAGTGAATCCCTGATCACAGTGATTCCATTGAAATAAATTGATATCAACCCAAAACACAATGTTTTTAAAAACTGCTTCAACTTGGTATCAACAAGGACATTGATTCGGGGGTATTTATTGATGTAAGATACAAACTGTAGTGGTTTTCTGTCTGACTTTGAAAAAAGGACCTTTTCAAAGTTATTTTGAGGTGAAAACTGTTCTTAACTTGTTAGTCTTAAGTCTGTTTGACTGGAAATTAGGATGCAAAGAAGCATTTCAGGGGGAAACTACCAGATATCTTAAAAACTAGGCATCAGCAACAGATTCTCTCTTAGTCCTGTGGGGAGTCTCTTTTACTGTCAGACCAGATGAAACACTGTTAGTTACATCTAATGACAACCCCCTGCTGAGTTTAAAAGTTTCTCCTCCAAAAAGAGTATTCCATGGAGTGAACGAGATGTTTTCTTATAAAAATCTCATAATGAAGGCATTGGGTCTCAAATCTGCACATTTTAGTGCTTTAATGTATGTCCACATAATTAAAAAGGAACGTGCAGAAATGCAAACATATTCAGTATCATATGCATTTTTTTATATAACTATGAATTGTCAAACCATTCGATCTTTTTTAGTCCTTGTAACCCCCCATTTAAAAAAATAACCCCCCTTATGCCGTCCAGTTTTAACCCTTTATGTCTTCGCATGTTGCTTGTTTCGTGTGTCACCATAGTGATGAGATTCCTGGTTGTCATGGCAAAACGGTGGCCTTGGCAATAGTGACGTGGTCATGAATGCTTCCTTCTCTCACCTGGGTTATGGTCCAACTGTCCCTCACTCACACCCGCTGATATCAGGCCCAGACACTAGAGGCAAAGCAGGGAAAGTCGACCAAGCAGGAGGCATTCTCTGTGTGTGTGTGTCTGTGCATGTGTGTGTGTTTGTCCCCGTTTCATCCTGAAGCAGTTCAGAGGCCCAGCTACGCTTTGATCTGTGTAGTGCCTCGAACAAAAAACACTCATTATCAATCAACAGGTGCATGCACACACACAGATGTAAACCCGAATGACACATCCTCATCTGCTATTCTCACTGAAGTATTTTCTTGGTCTTTATGTAACAACTGTTTGTTATTTCCTGGTTGAACCTACATAGGAGTCTAGGGCCTGACACTGATGTCTGACATATGTCTTTTGAGGTCAAGGACTGAGGAATAATTATTGATCACAATGTGGGAAAGCTTCCGTTTTTACTTTCGCCATCTTAGCCTTATCAGCTGTATAACAGTGTCGTAAAATTTTGAACTCTTAAGGATTTCATGACTTGCAATCAGTGCATCAGAAATAAAGCATGCACATCACCAAAGTCTTAAATGATGTTTATACTTTAATACGAGTGCTGTCGGCTAGCTTTAATATGTCTGGTGTGATTGCTAGGGCTGGTTATTGTCAGGATTTAATTAAAAACAAGTAAAGCAATATTAGCACAACTTGTAAGTACTGAGACTTATTGGTGCGCCAGGCTAATTTCATGGATATAGGAGAAAAATTTTGGGATAATGGCAGAAAATGAGTACGAGAGCCACTTGTGTTAGCTGCTATGAGCTTGAGGGGAGCGGACAGTAACAGTGATGTTGTGGCTGCTTTGTTAAATAAATTCATAGCACTGACCATATATGCTCATTGCCCTGTAATCTTGCCATTATTACCAAAAATACAAAATACTGGTCTTCATATATTTTCAAAGAATCAGTGGTTCATTTTAAATGCAAAAAGGTAAAAAAAGAAAAGGATGCTCTCTAAATTGTGACCTTGCTTTGCAAAGAGACTTTTAGTTTTCATCCAAGGGTTGAAAGCATGAATTTACTTAGCATTACTTGACACTAGAAACTTGCATACAAGTTTTTTTGGTTTGTTTTTTCTTTTGATTTGCTTCAAATCAATTCAAATAATCTACTATTTTTTTTAGACATTCGGAAAGTCCCTGTAATATTTGCTGGAAGGAAAAATGACTGTTGACGCAAACATACTGCAACTTGAGGTACTTCATTGTAGATTAAGTATTAGAACAGCTAAAAAGTACCTTTATTTTAAAATACAAATTATTAAGCACTCTTTGTCTTATCAAGTACACATAGAAAAACGCATTACAAAAACACCCTACCAAATTCTAATGTATTTAAGTACATGTATATGTATTTGTTGCTCTTGCTCCTCCTCTATATGACTCTCTCTACCGCACTATCCTTGCCTGAAGCTTCAACACCAGGAATAGATTGGCACCCATTTATATTTTTTTATTTAATTTCCCTCTAATTTTTTCTTCTTCCTTCTTCTTTTGCTTCTCTGCTCATCCCTCCTGCTCTCTCTACTTATTAGCTTTATAAGGCCTATTGTTGGGTTGCCATGGTAACAAGTGGCTTACAGTGAGAGAGAGAGAGAGGGAGTGCGGGAGTATATATGTATGTGGATACAGACGGCAGAGAGTCACAGAATTCAAAGGATGCCAGTGAAAAGAGAGTGGGTGAGGAAGAGAATGAGAGTCTAACATTTCAGTGGGGAGGAGAGGGAGGGCTGATGAACGAAAATCAGGAAAATGGAGAGAATGAAATGTGAGATTTCAGGGGGTTGAAGAGAGAAATGAGGACAAGAAAGTAAAGGGAACACTTTTTTTTTCTTGCTGCACACCATAAAAGGCATTTCCTTCCTTTCTTCTCCATATTTGTCTCGCTTTCTCACTCCTCTTTTTTCTCCCTAAAAATCCTGAACTGCTCTTTGACACGAACCCCACATTTATACAATAAATCTCAGCCCCGCAGCAAAATATACCAGTGTCAACCACCTGCGTGGGCAGTGGGATATAAAGAAGGCCTATTTATAACTTGATCCACTGCTGGTGCCGCTGTTGATGCTTACTGTTTACGTAATGATGGACGCTGCTTGTGTAGATATTTCCCCACAGTGCCCTCAGTGCAGAGTACCAAGTGCAGTGCAGTGTTATGCAAAAGCAGTACAACTGTTGATGCAGTTGTCCTCCATGAATTATGCAGTGCCCCCTGCAAAAAGTCAGTAAAAAACAGGCACAGATCTGTTTTAATTCATCTGGAAGCTATTAAATTTCAAAGAGCAATTTATAGCTTTTTATTCACACCATAATATAAATACAACCAATGAATTTACTTATAATGCATTATTGCAGATTACATGCGATGCACTTGAGTTTGGGTTATTTTCAGTGTAATAATTTAAAGACACATACAGTTGTTATCAGACTAGCTCTTAGTCTCATGTTTGGAGTTTGTTGGTTTTAATTAAATTAACAAAAAATTACACAATTTTTTTATTTAATAATGGATCAGTTGAGTAATATATGAGATCAGTCACTCAGAGTGATTTGAAGAGTTTTAACCTTGTTCTACAGTAGCTTTTAAGCTTCTTTTAGCTTTTCATTTTGGTTAACATGCTTGGGTGTTGTTGTGTTTCTATATGTTTTTTTTAACTGGATAAAGATACTGTACACTGCATGCACAACACCAAGCTCTAGACACACAAAGAGATGAACAAGGTTAAATATTTAGCAGCTAAATAGCCAGCAAATTCTCTCAGAAGTTGGTGGAAAGCATTGAAAAGCAAAAAAAGAGCATGAATATAAGAAATGAATTTGTCAGATAGCCAAAAACACAACTCAAGATGAATGCTAATGTTCATCCTCGTACTGTAAATAGGCTTGTTTGCAAATATGCCTGAGTGAGTGTTTGTTTACCGTTTAAGCCCCCCCAAGTGGACAAAAAATCTATCAATACCAGATTCACATACCACCTCAGTTGCTGAGATTTTGTAGAGGCGGAATGCAAAAAGGGATAAGGTCAAAATAGAACAAAAAGCAGGGCCCCTTTAACATCCCATTTCTGAAACATCTTTAAAAAATAGTCTCAAGGAAGTTTCAGTAACTCATTTTGTGTTTGCTACAACTTCTCTAGCACACAAACATGAAAAAACAAAACCGAGCCACAGAAGAATACTGATGTGAATAAAAAAGGTGAGTTATTCAAGAAAATGAGTCACTATATTATGTAGTATAATACAGTAATTATACACTAGTTTGAGACTTAAGTTTTTCTCTGACTTGCATTGTCTCATACTATGAATATTCTTTTTTCTCTGTTTATAGAACGCTGTCTTTTGCCTTGTTTCCTGAGATATAAGCACATTTTTTAGACTAATGCTTCTAAATTGTAATAAGAAAAAATAAATTCTGTATTGTCCCCATAGTTAGAAAATTGGCTGCCTTAAAAAACAAAAGACTTCATATTCTCTTCATAATGCAAATGGCCACAGAGGGGCCAAGCAATCAATGAGCTCCAACAGCTAATGAGCTGTAAATGGCAAAGCGATCAACTGCTCTGTATGAGTGCAAGTGCGGCGCTGGCTGTGTGTTTACATGAAAGAGTTAAGTTCATTAAACCTCCATTGCTTAATTCAGTCCTTTATTCTCTGATATAACACAATTCACTTGCACCTTGACATCAACTCACAACTACATTCTTCCGCACAAATGCTCAATGAGTCTGTCAGCTCCCTGTGCTGATCATTTAATCATACTCAAAGTCAGCAGTGCCTGTGTTTGCAGCATTAATTCAATACTAAGGTGCACATACACACACACACATAAACTTGGGATTTTTCTTAATTTTCCATCCAATTGACACCTTTAGGTCTGTCACTGCTTTTTATGCATGAAACATAAAAGGAAAGCAAATAGCATCAAACCTACTGAAATAAACCTACCATTAGTGGCTGCTGATTTTAATCATGATCATAGCTCAAAAGAAACAAACATTCCTATACCATAGTTTTCATTTTCTGCCTGCATTTTGCATCGAAGCTGCAAAGCACTGATGCTATCTTCAAACCCACCTTATTTAAAATAACAGGAATTTTTCCCTGCTGTACCCAGGTTGAATGTGCTGAATGTGTGCCCTCTGTTATGTACCAGAAGGCAAATGTGATGAAATTATAGCTTTTCTCTCTGCACTCTTTTACTGTGGGTGAGAGTAGATCAATCAAGAATGGAGCTGCTCAATCAAATTTGGTTTCTGTGAGGAGAAGAAGGGAGGAAACATCACGCCATTTTCTAGTGTATGTGGTTTTGTCCCTCTGTTTCTTACTAAGATTTCATAGTGGTTGTATTATATTTGTGCACATTTACATGGAGTTTATGAGGAACAATTGCACAATCTAACACATTCTAAATATAACGCCTTAATGCTTGAAGCTTTAGTATTTGTTCATATTAACAGGTGTTTCATTTTTTTTTAATTAATATTATTTTAATGAATTTAAAAATTACCACAGAGCTGAACTTACACTTCCCTGGTACAGAGTGGGATCACAGTCTTGCACCTTTCGAAATTGCTGGTCTTTGAAGTAAAATGTCCTCTTAAAATTGTGCAGCCTTCAGAGAAGCAGCTCTAATTAACAGTTTCATTAATGAGTGTGATGGTTTTGATCACACTTTCCTCATGCTTGTATCATTTAGTTTTCAGTCATTCTGTCATGATAGGTTAAGATGAAAAAGCTTTACTGCAAAAGGCTTTTGTTGTGTGTTTGATGGTGGGGGCTTCGATTTGTTTTTTTAGCCATACTGCATGGCTCTAGGGATGGCAAAAGACTGAAATATTAAAACCACTGTTGGATAGATTGCCATGAAATTTGTAGGCATTCATTGAGGATGAATCTCAATAACTTTATTGTCATCTTCTGACTTTTCCTCAGGCAGAAACATCAGGTCAGAATTTTAATTTGTCAAATACTTCACTCTAGACCCCATAGCTGCAAAACTAATGATATTCCCATTTGCCTCAGCCTATTTTTCATTTAGTGAGTATGAGGTAATGCTGCATGCTAATGTGCTAATCAAAGATTGGAAACACAGTAAACGTTACACCCGCTTAACATCACAGGTTTGCATTGTCATTGTGAATATGTTTGCACGCTGATGTTAGCATCAAGTTCAAAGCCCCTCTGTATCCAAAAAAATAGCCTCACCGAGCTGCAAGCATGACTGTAGGTGACAGTGACTCATGTTTGAAAGTTATTCACACAAAAGAGGCTCACAGACCCACAGGCTCGGTTCAAAACAACAAAACAGGAAGGTACAGAATTTCATCAGATGCAGATAAAAGCTCATTTGGCTGTTAATCACAGTCATGAGCACTGAGAGTACAAAAATAAAGTACATGTGAACAGAGACTCTACTGCTTTAAGGTGCACTTTATACTTACTAAGTATACATACTAAGTTTTTTGTCATGCTACCTGTACAGAGTTAATAATGGTTCGTGCACCCCTCTTTATAGAGCTTTCTCTCAGCATCTACTATTTAACTTACACATTAAGTGTTCTGTTGCTGCTTACATATTTGAGGTACAATCCCCATTATTCCTTTATAGTAACTAATTGATTGGCAAAAAAAAAAAATCATCATCATTTGACCTTCAACTGTTTTCAAACTTGTAAAACACAGATGTGCCTTAAAAAATACCAGGAGCATAGTTTCCTTTACAGTCCATCTTTATATCTGCTCTTATATTACTGCAAACACTAAAAATGAAGAATAAATAAAGCAGAGTAATATAAACAAGACCTCAAGTGTGTGATTTCGAAGAACAGATTTCTATTATTGCAGTGTGGGCTGTGGAGGTCATACTATTAGATAGTGGTTGTTGTCTTATGCAGCTTTCATTGTAGCTGTGTTGATCATCTAAATAGGGTCATATTGCTCTCCAGTTCACACATTTTCTGTATTGAAATATAGATATTTATTGGCTGCACATAAAGTGACTTTAACTCTCAATGGAGTATCCTAATTTTAAACACGTCTTTGAGAAAAATACTGAATTCTGCCTAGTTATTGTTCAGAATGATGTCTTGTAGGCTGTTACACCAGCTGTGTTTTGAAAGAGTGCAGGAGTTCAGTGATGACTTGCATTAACATAACAGGCGTGCATGTTAATTACATTTTAGAGTCGATGTAACCTAAATTTTATGCATCTCTTTAAGATATGTAGGTCTTAACTGTTACCTTTACTGTTACTATGGCAGAAAATAACACACCAGTGTTATGCTGTATTTTTGCTGTTGCTTAAATTAGACGAGGGCACAAGTAAAACTTCGGGCTGCACAGACTCAAAGTTGAATTGTCAATGGCATCACTTAGTTATTTGTAACAGCAATTTGTTGTTGTTTAACTGTTGAAAACAGCGGAATTTTTTTCTAAAGACTTCTGTAAATGTTTTTTTTTAATACTGAGCCATCCTGAAATTAGTGAACCTCTTTTTCAAATTCTAATCTTTGTCCCTGTATTAATTGTTAATTTTTCTCTAAATTTCCATTCTGATAATCATTTTTAGGATATCAGTACCAGAGTTTTCCTCTTTCTCTAAAACTAAATGTAGACTGAGATGCTACTGCTGCTACAAACATACAAACATGCATCACACACATTCAATGATGTACACATAGTTCATCAGTAGGCGACCTTGTATCACATTTAACTTTCACTTTGCCTCCCTGGCTTACACACACACACAAATAGAATATCAGTGATGAGACTTCCATCACTCTTCAGGAGACCTGAAAAAAATTGGTGACACCAGGAGACGAGCCAGTTGCTGTGGCAATATACTCTGCGTACTCGAATCAAGAAAGAAAGTGTGAATTCAATATCTGCAGACTGGCCCTGCGTTGGCTAAAGGCTGGGCTTAGATATGTACAGGCTAACAGACATGAAGTGATACTCTCAGCAGGGAGTCCTATCTCTTTTTTGCCTCCCATCAGAGGGAGTTAAAACTGCATTGGATGCACCTGTGCAATGTGACTCTAGCTCTGGTGTCCGAGGCTAAGTTTCAGCAAGAACAGCCAGTCACTAATTAAAAAATGATAGAGATAAGGAAAACTATTTCTCAACTGGAGAAATTTTTAACTTAGCGCAAGAAAAAAATAGGATAAAGTAGATTTAGTAATTTAATGTATTTCTCGGTTATTAGATCTTATTGGGTGTCCTTTAATTGAACAGTAAATCGTGAATAAGTAATTTATTCTAAACAAATCTAAAGTACACAGTTCATAATAAATTTTAATAAATTACAGCATGAAAACCAACAGTTGGTAACCTGACCTTTTTTTGCACATCAATTTTCTCAGTCCCAAACAAAAAAATGTTTGTTTTAATACTTTGAGTTATCTGCTTTTACAAGTTACTTGTTACTTTCAAATATTTGGCACATGTATTGCACTTCTTCAGAATAATGAGTGCTGTTAGGAAGCCCTTACAGTAAATAGTTTTCTATTGGAAAATAATGATAGCAATACAACACCATTTCCCTTTATTATCAACCCAAGAAGTGGCCCACTGGAATCCCACACTACCATCTTGAACTAGTTCTGTTAGCATAGCCTAGCACTAACCTACCGTTAGCTCAGCACCTGAGACTCAGGGAGCTGATAATGATTTATCAAGACCTGAAGCGCTTTGGAAATAGGGCTCGGTCTTAAATCTCAGCATTGACTGACAGCTCAGATATTACTCTGTAGTTTTTAATAACAGTCACTGCGGCACCACGAGAAACAGAGCAATGAACAAGGCATTATCAGATGTTCGGATCATCGCTCAACCCCTTCTGCAACCGCACACACACACAGACACACAAACAAAGATACACATCCAACAACCATAATAATGTATGTGATATTAATAGTGTTTGTGTGCATTCACAGTTCATTTTAGTCACTTACTGCAAAAATGAGGGTATATGATCAAGACAGGTTTAATATTTGTGAAGCGCCTTTCAACATCAAGGCAATTCAAAGTTCATAAGACAGAAAGGCATAAAGAGATGATATAAAAGAAATGGAAGGCAATATGAAAAGACACACAAGTTAAAAACAGCAAAACTGAACTCAACAAACAAGATCAAGCTAAAATAGAATGAGACAAATAAAACAGTACAATAAAATAATAGCAAGTGCAAGCACAATGCATTGAAAAAAATTACCTTGTAAATAAAGTACAGTGCTAAAGCAGAGCATGAACAATGATGCAGTAATAAGAATGAAAACCTTGCATTTCTTAGTTCAAATTATAAATTTAAAATCTCTCTGTAGATTTAGTAATGCATCTGGAGATTTGTTTTTCCACCACCTGCATTCAACTTTTTAATACTTAAATTTTTACCAGTGTGTGATTTCTGTGTGATGCTCTTACCAGAGACATCCTTAACCTTAGTAGGAGCAACAGCATCAATAACATTTGTAATTTTAGTACTGAAATTATCTACAAGATCACTGACTAAGACCCAAGAGGAGCAGGTGCAGAAGAGATAGCCAGAATGAATAATTCACCCGTGTTTCTAGTCAAATCCTGTTCTCTTTTTGATTGAACACTTCTGATCTAAGGAATTGATATCTTTTTTTAATCTATCTGCAGAATAGGTTGAGTGAATCTTGTTCATTCTACTATTTAATGAAAACAGGAATAGAAATATAAAATACAGAATCAAAGCATGCTTCTGGGTATCGGTAGGGGGGCCCAGCAGGAGGCGATAGGTCCATGCCCAATTGGAGCAGGAGAAGAGGCATGTTGAGGATTGTGGAAGCTGTGCAGGAACATTGTCCAATTTCTTTATCTCTCTTCTTAGTTTGTTGGAGACGTCTCTAAGAAGGGAAGTGGGGAGAAACTGATAAGGCACACTGTCAGTGACCTCGCCAGCATTAAAAGTCTTGTCAACCTCGGCAGGAAAGAACTGTTCTCCTTTTTCTGGTCTTTGTCATGGCTTTACAGAACGTGCTTGATTGGGTTCGGGGCAGACGACAAGGCGGTGACAGAAGGGTGAATTTAATGTCTGTGTTAACCAGCGCCTCCATTACACTAATGAATCCCATAGGGTGCATGGCAGCAGAGAGGGGAGAAAAGGAAAGAGGAATTAGGAGACTGATCCATGTGCTGGTTGTCAACAAGCTGACATTGAGTCTGTGATGTTTTGTCTTCATGGCTCTGAGGCTGCTGTGTGTCAGGGTTAATCATCTCAGGACTGGATGATGGGTGTCACAGACTGAACCAAAAAATGATCCTTTTACCCAGTCTAGAACTTTAATTACAGTTCTTCTTGGGTTAAAGATGTAAAGAGTTATTTTCACATCCTTTTCAGAGATTTTTTTTCTTTAACTCTTATTGAATTGTGTTTTTAGCAAAAATATTTTTCAGTGAAATATTAAATCATTTCCTTACCTCAAGTCAATGAGAAAATTGAAGATAATTAGGTTTATTAGATTTTTGATACAGTTCTCTTTTTTTGCAGACATTTGTAGTGCACTCAAGGGGCAAACTTCCCACTTCCGCATTGAAGCCAACCAGGAAGTACAAAAACTTGCAATTCCTTGACTGACCGCTTGAGGCTGACTCCAAAAGGGAGCAAATTCTCATTGGAGCCCATGTTAAAATGTCCAACTTTAGAGCAGAAATAAACATATTTACAG
>JAPZDY010000015.1:12769926-12790397 GCA_029783645.1 Ctenochaetus hawaiiensis | reverse complement strand
AACTCATTTGTTTATTTTATATTTAAGCTTAAAATTCGGCTATTCGGCTGTTGATTGACAGCCTGTTGACGTATAGCTGGGGGCTGTTAGCTGAGTGGGTGTGCTGCCCGTCCTTCGACCCCGCCTCTTTTCCCATATTTGGTTTTTTGTCGTTTAGGCGGGCTCTTGGAGGAGTCATGCGCTGGCTAATAGCGGCGCCCAGGACGAGATTTCTGAGGCTTCACTTTCGCTCATGCAGAAACCAATGAGTGACGTCATGGAGGGTTTGTCCAGTGTTTTATACAGTCAATGAGTGCACTGCCGTGCTACTTTGTGGATAGAAAGACTTTAGTATGAGAGATCAAGCCATACTTCCATCTTGTCAGTTTCTTTTTCCTGCCATTTAGACATATAAGTTTCAGTTCTGTATGTCTCCTCTTTAATTCCTCTCTTTCCTTCCCCCCTCCGTCATTCAATCCTTCATCCTGTCACTTCTTTATTTCTCCAGCCACTTTGCTGAGCTCTCATTTGCTCCTCTGTCTCTCTCTTTCTGCCTGTCATTCACTGTTATGTGCTCCTGCACGCCCACCACCTCACTTTCCTCGCCTTGCTGCCATTCGTCAGGCCGCCTTCTTATCAGTTTTGCTGTATTGCTGCAGTTTGCCTCTTTATAACTCCCTTATCCTTTCATTTAAACTCCTTTTTCCCTTTCAGTCAAATAGTTTTCTTCCCAATCTCTGTTTCTTCTGTCTCTCTCTCTGTTGTCCGCCCCCCTATCCCTCTACCTTGTATCCTCTCTCTATTTTACCCTTTAAAACTCCTCCCTATAATTGATTTTCCTTCATATTCCTTGTTTTCCCTTATTCTCTCCTCTCCTGTTATCTATCTGTCCATCCTGAGAGCTGGGCAGGAAACCAGTAGAGTTGACCACAGGTGCAGCAAAAACCAACAATCTTGAATCTCTGGAAAATCATTGGCTTTTTATTTGCAAAGTTAAATAAGCAGCGGTATCACAAAGTCCTGTTTGGGTTGATATTTGTGTCATGACCTTTCCATGAAGTATCAAAGCTGGATTAGCACAAGTGTAACTAATATTATGAATAATGACCACATTTCATTTAAGTGGGCAAGTTTCAGACCTTTAATTTTGTTCGTGCAGGCTTGCTGTCATGACTTACTGGGGTTCCTGAATGGAGCAGAGTCATTGTTAATGTTATTAGTCACACTTGAGTGTTTCACGCTATAACAAGTTAAAATATCTGCTGTGAAATGTGCTTGGATATTTGGTTCACCAGCTGCAAAAACAGTTGTACATAAAGTAACACTTCAAGGTAAACAAATTCACCATTAAGTAGTCATGTTTTTAGCACATATATGAGAAGCCTGTTGGTTATTTATTTGTCATTATAAAGCACTTACTAAAGCCTCATTCTGCATGAACATTTTCCACAACTATTTTACTATTAACAGTTCCTCAACTTTGCGTACAGTACATTTTGATGGTCGGTGTCACTTGAAAATACCCTTTTTGACTTGTTTATTTTCAGATTAAGATGCAAAATATCAGTTTAAAGTAGTGTCTTTTGTAGTGGATGACAGTAAAGTAGAATAGATGGTGTTTAGGTACATTAAATAAAAGCGCAATTTTAGATCTATTCCTCTCCCACCCACTCTGTCCTTCTCTGCCTGTTTTCTTCTAATAGTGGGTGGTGGGAGAATGTGCACAGGTTTTACCTCTCACAGTTCATCAACTTGAGGAAGTGATGACTTCACACATCAATGCATCAGTCACTCAGTCAATTATATGTTATGTTAAATCATCTGTGAGTAATATCGACACACATGTCTACATTAGTTGAACAAACAAACACATACATTACTGGAGCTGTTTGTCTTGAACACAACTCATTCCAGTGAATTCCAATGAATCTCTTTGTTAGCTACTGCATGCTGCAGCTTGTTGTGTATGTGTATGTGTGTGTGTGTGTGTTTGCATACTAGTTGTGCAATAAAAATGCAGGTATGCAGACTGATGCAGCTGTTGTTTCACCATCTGATTCTTAGACACTTGCACTGCACTATGACACTGATTTTCTGCGGAAGCAGGGCGGTTAGTTAGTTGATCTGCATGTGCTGTTTACAGTACATATAGTATTGATTGCTTTTTAGTTTGAGCCGATATTACCTTGGATGCCCAGGTAAGGGACACATAAACACACACACTCACAGAGGACAGTCAGCAGGGTGATTTGACTCAAAAATGTACCAGTGATGAAGGTTAAACAGTGCTCAGAGGAAGACTATTGATTGTTTGTAGGAGAGGAAGAAGAAGAGAAACAAGAGTTTCCTGCTTGTGTTAAGCCAAATTATGTCTCCGCAGCATTATCCCTCCTGTAATTTGGCAAGCAAAAGTAGCCAGTGCAGTCAGTTAATATTTACTTCTCTTTCTTTAGCCTTCTTTTCAGAAAACTTCTCAATAAGCCTTGCATGGAACCTTCCCCCTGCCCTGTCCTCAGACCTTTACTTTGCACTCACAGTTTTATCAGCTCAACCTCTCTAATGCTTCTTTTTCTGTCTAAATAAACGCACACACACACACACACCTGCTGACTTGATTGCTATGTTTATCACAAGTACACTTTTCCCTTGCTCTACCGAAGGCCGAAGACACTTAACCGCCCAAAAACTGGGAGAGATTCTCGCACTGGGGCTCTCTGTTGCTATAGCAACAAACAGGCTCACCTGTTGCCAACGGTTTTCATTTTTAAAAAGAGGAAAAGCACGGAGAGGAGGATAAAGGATTGCAAAAGAAATGCATGGCAGGGATAAGAGGCATACAAATGAAAGGAGTAAAGTGTAAATGAAAAATACAATATTGTAATTTTTTGGTACCTTCGTAGTGCAGTTATGCACCTTGTAGAAAGTGTCTGTATTAATCTAACCAACCAATGTTACATTGCTTTAATTACCCCAAAAAAAGCTCCTTGTGTGTTGACGTGTGTATTTTTTAAAAGTCCAAGATTATTTAGAGTGACTGGATTTTATTTAATCAGTTATAATGTCCTAACTTGCAGAGTCAGTGCTTTTGATTGTGGCCTAGGAGACGCCATTAGAAAAGAGAGGCTAAGCGCTGAGGACAAGTGTCGACTGACTATGTATTCATGCTGATTTTTTAGCCACTTAGTCCCGTTTATCCTGCAAAATGTTGAGGATTAGTCATAACTAAAGAGCTTTCAGCCTGTGGAGGAAATAATGACAGTTTCATTCCATGTAACACTTAAAGATGAGTCATGTTTTCAACCCTTATTACCTGAGGACTGTTAATGGGTGTTTCTTCCTTAAAACACATCAGACTGTTAAGGTGCTGCAACATTCACTTTTCAAATGATATGAAATGGCTTTCCATTTGAGGACTGATGTTAATTCTTCCACTTTTCTGCCTCCATATAGAAAAAAGCTGGAACATCTCTTGTTTTTATCACTATAAATGATTCCAGCTAGTCACCCTTTTGTGAGTGACTTTGGCAGACTTACATTATTTTATGTAAATCCCCACTCACGTTATGTAATTGTTTCACAGAGAAATGTAGCAGAGAATAGTCATTAGGTGCTAGCTGAAACTGGCTGGCAGATCCTTGGTATGGAGTGTATTATCCACAAAATTTCCTTTTCAAATCCATGTTCTTTAGTCTTTGATCCCTACTTGTTTGTGATTCATTCTGTCTGTCTCTCCTGCTTAGTTTACATCTTAAACAATGGTTCTAACTCCATGAATTTGGCATTAAATTTTAGTCATACTGTTTTCCAGACTTTATTTGTGAAACTATAAATAAATAAGAGCAGGGCTGTTCCCCAAGGAGCTGAGCCACAGCCTGAATCTCCCTGGAACATAATGTTTCTCCTCAGCTACAGTCTTGTATTGAGTTGAAGATTTATCATGATGAGTTTGAGTGTGTCACTGTTCCGGCAAAGTGTAATAAATAATCATGGACAGGAGAATAAGAATAAATAATGCACCTCTTATTTTGCATCTTCGTGAAGACTACATCTACTTAACATGCAAGACAATTGTTGTGCCCTCAGGTGTAGCTTGTTTGCGGATGTGAACATAAGAATTCACAAAATGACAGGCAACTAGTCAAGCAGACACACAAAGAAACAAACACTCATGTGTATCTGCACTACACAAACACTAACATACAGAGAATCAAAAGAAGCTTTTAGTGGCTTTTCTTTCACCCCACTGCTCACAGACAGCGAGTGGGCCATGAAAGCACTCCCTCAAAAAAAGTCCCAGGCAGTGGTGTAAGACGTCTGCGCCGATAAGTTCATGCATACATGCACAGGTTCAGACACACAAATACACACTTTTTGCACCCAGACGGCGAAGGAGCAGAGGTGTAAAATCCAAGTCAGGAGTTCTTTTATTTTTCCCTCGAGTAACAAAAAGCCTTTCAATGGGGAAGCAGAAGATGTATTACCTTGTTCTTATCTTCCTATTTGCAGTTTTGGTTATTTTACAATATTTTTTTTTTTTAGCCAAGTTTCTTTTCTCTCTCCATTCTTTGTTATGCACTAATCATCTTGCTCTACAGTTTTAAATATTTTTGTGTGCTTTGTTTTTTCATTGTGTGTAAAATTCTGATTCATTTCTTGTTTTCCTAAGTAAACTTACTATTGTGTATCACTGATGTGATGGAACCATTTTCAGAAAATATGTATGAGATAATCCGTCAATGTTTTTGTGTGTGTGTCTTCTTTGCAGACGACGGGTCATACCAGCGAGACCCGCCTCCTCATCCTCCTCTCTGCTCATCCTCCTCATCCAACGCTCTGTTGGAGGAGCGCAGGAAGAGCCACATCCCAGAGGAGTTTGCAGGCCTCCTTCATGGATCTTCTCCAGCCTGTGAAACCCCTGATACGCCTTATCATCTTTATAATGCCAAACCCCGAAAATATGCCTCTACAGACGTGCAGAGCAGTCTGCTGCAGACCCCAGAGTTCAACATTGTGATCGGAGGAGGACCCACTCAGGTCTTTTCAAGAACAGGAAGCGGGTCATCACCTCAGTCAACAGCTAACGACCCCCAGAAGCCACAGGTGGTGTACCGGACTATCTTCCACACTAGGGTCAACCAGGACCAGGCCCCAACCAGGAACTGCGAGCAAGTGGATCCACCTCGTGGCTGGTCTACACTGGGACGTCCGCCCTCTTCCTATGCTGATCAAAACGGGGAAGTTCCAGAGTTAAGAGGGATCCAGACAGGAGGTTTGCCTAAGGGTAGTTCATCAGGTGCTGGTTACGAAGAGCGCGCTTGCACCCTGGGGAGGATGAGGTCCATGCCTCGCAGTGTGATGGATTTGCAGCTTTCCAAGTCTTTGTCCAAGTCTGATTCCAACCTGGTGGCTGTATCTCCCATACAGGTAAGGTGTTACTGACATGTCTTCACTTATATTTTCCAGCTTTATTTGTTATTATCTTATATATGTAATTTAATGTAAAATAAAACTAAAATAAATAAAATAAACTACATTAAGATGATAAATACAATAAATACAAAAAGCTCAGCATTTATGGTGCATAATGACAGCTACTTAAAACCTTCACACTTTTTTTTTAGTTATGCAATTTTACCCTTCCGAAAGCATAAAAGTGTCTTTAATTAAGAGTTATAAATTGTTTTATAAAAGTTTAGGTCAGCACTGAGATCTCACTTAGCATTTTAAAAAACTGCATTTATTGTAAATATTCAGTTAAATAAATTACGCAGCAGAGGGAGGTAGTTTGCATCTTGCTGTGTCACGCAGAGTGACTTCAGAAACCAGTCCAATTGATTAGATAACTCACAAAACTGGGCCACAGTGCTCCCTGCTGTGCAGCACATTTTATGAGACTTCTTTAATTCACAGTAAATAATTCATAAGCTAAATACATAGTCTATTTGATGAAAAATGCGCCATTATAGATGAAACACTGATGAGCACTGAAAGGATTCTCTGACAGCTTTTACTGCATAGTTCATATTTTTAAGGTCAAAACATTTTGAACAATTAATGGAGAATCACTTAGAATCATTGATTACTGTCTTCTTCAGGAGGAGCATAGCTGGGGGTCTGGATCTCGTGGCCAGGGGCCTGGGAGCCCCAGCCCAGGAGAGGGTGCGAGCCCAGAGGGGAGACTGGAGAGAACACCTTCTTTTACTGCTGAATGGGAGGAGGTGAGAAGAGATTTGTCCAGACATGTGCAGCCTATTACCAAATTTCCAGCTCAACTAAAACATTAAAGGAGGATTAACCAGGGTCAGTCCCGGTACTGTGACACTGGACATATTTCCTTTGTAAAATTTCTGAAAGCATAATTTTATTTTTCAAGTGGGCCATTTCTGCTGGAAACAGTTGAAACCCCTCCACCCACTGCAGTGAGATGCTTCGGTTTTATCCTCCCTTTGAAATTTACTCTACTACAACATTGCAGATGGAGCACCAGTGCTAATTTAACATGTCCCCACATTGATTTTCTTCTGTAGCCAGCAGTGGAGCTGCAGGGAAGACCAGATATAAGCCAGAAAGCAGTTTCCGTCGTAGACAATAGAGATTGAAGGTCGAGGGTGCTGTGTGTTTTGGTCTTAGTGTATTTGTGCCCTGGGCTTATTTGATATTAAGGGATCTTTGACACAGATGTGATCCGTTAACTTTACATCAGTGTTGGATCCCTATGGGTCACAGACACATTATCTTGTACTAACTGGTTATCATTCACACCATAGATAACACCCTGTTGTAAATTACTTATGTGTGTTGAAAATGAGGAAGCTCATGATGACTTAATTGGTCTCTCTATTTTTAAAATAACGCTAATCCATGTGGATGAAAGCCCATTTGTGCGTGCATTTCCACATTTGCATATGCATGTTCATTAGTTCCTCTACACAGTTTATAACTTGCTGATGGTGATGAATTACCATATGGAATTTCCCATAATTCTCAGCAATTAAGGTGACCTTTCCTGTTTAATTGCATGCTATGGGAGGATGAGATAAGACGGCTTCAGGGAAATAGTGGAGTGATACATGGGGATTTAAGAGAAAAAATATCACAAAGTTGCTCTATTTGCAGCACATGTTTGAGAAGGAGTTGTATTGTAACAAGGGGTTAGTCACAAGGGATGTCCCACAGCAGTCAATGATCCGAAGATATCCATACTCATTAGTGCTACAGGCATAATTAAGGTAGTTTCTGTATGTTATAAATCTGTGCTTTAGTTAGGCTTTATCTTGAAAATCACTTTTCATTTGTAGTTATTTTAATAGTATTTAAGAGCCTGTAGAGAAATGTTGTTACTTTCAGGAATTTTTTTTTTGCTAATGAAAGATGTTTTATCTGAGAAAACTTGCAGCAATAGTTGATCCCTTGACATATGCAGAAATTGCTGCAGGTTTTCTGGGTACTAAGATAAGTTCTCCTACATGCTTTGCCAGCTTGAAAATTCGGTTTGCATAGGTCAGAACCCCTAAATGCCGGTCTTGGACCAGTCTCAGCAAGACTGGTTTTCTATGACATGTGATGAGCCAGCACTGCTGACATGTGGATAGATGTACGTAGTCAGTTGGTCAGAAACCACAGTCCAGGGTCAGAGATGACCAGTTGACAGCCAGCGGGTCAACACTAATGAGTCACTACAGCTCCTCTCCATCCAGTCCTCCTCATTCTTCATCTGTGCTCTACCACATCTTTTTCCCCTCTGCTTCTCCATGCTTTTTCATTTCACGGGGGAATGACTGACATTCAGCGCACTGGCTGGCGTAATGATCATGTTATGTGACACTTGAATCCAGAAATAGGGGTTAGCCTTATTACTGGAAAATGACTTTCCCTTGCACATGCTGTATATCTATGTAACTTTGGTTCTCTCTCTCTCTGTCTCTCTCTCTCTCCCCCATTTGTTCAGATCGACAAGATTATGAGCTCCATCGGGGCAGGAATAGGCAGTGGATTGGACATCAAAGAGGACACCTCAGGTAAAATACACACAAGTCTGTGTGTGTCTGAGTTTGTATGTGGACCTGACTTCAAGGACAATTCCAGTTTACTGCAAATTGGGTTGTTATTACTATTGACCCTGATGTACTTGGCAAATTAATTTCTGAGATCTAAGTACACTGTGATACTGTGACAACAAAGTCTGACAGGGCAAGAAACAGATGGATTATCAGTTTGTTTAGAAAAAAAACAAACAATTTGAACAGATTATCTGCAGTGGCAGGAATGCTTGACAAGTTTTTAAAATGCCAATAAAGTTAATAATGGACAATTTGATTATGTAAGAAATCTTTTGATTTTTGCTTAGCTTGTTACTAACTGATACTATGCACAACTGTCGATCAGTTGCAAATAGAAATTTGCTTCATTTCAATGAATCACAAGCCAAAGAGCTTTGGAGCCACTCTCCTTGGGAGCTACAGATAGTTGACACTGATGGCTGTGAGATGTGGAAGAAGGGGAAGTGGCCAAAATGACATTAACAGCCTTAATGCTAATTGGTTGACAAGAGCCCCACTAACAAATCTCTTGGGTTCAATTGATAGATAAAAGGTTGGGCCCCAGAGAAATACTGAATTATAATTGCCTTCCTGCTGAACTTGCTCTGAAAGCTTTATAAATACAACCAATAGCATTGTCCCGAAACTACTTAGACCTGAACTGTAATAAATCAGAATAATCCTGTTGATTTTTATGAGCATATGTGCGTGAATTTGCTATTTGACTCTTTTGTGCGCATCAAATCCCTGTTTTTGCCAGTGTTGTCACCTGCTTACCTTGAATCCTCCGCCACTCATCTCTATTTACTGCGTTCATCCCCCTCTCCCTGTGTTAACTCCACCATCCTCCACCTCCTTGTCCCCTCCCCTCTTCCTCTCTCCCTCTCTCTTTTCATCTATGAATGCAAAGCCACTGCTAACCATGGTTACCTCAGGGAGAAATCCTGTTTGTGCCAAATCAGCCCACTACCACCCCCAATGTACACATTTCTAAGACACAGTACAGCACACACATAGACAATCATATAAATGCCCCTGCATGCATACACTCAGTGGGGTGTGTGTGTGTGAGTGAGTGGGAGGGAGCTTGGCTTCTTGCAGACAAAGAAGCTGAAGCTGTTGTGATGGCTATTATCAGTCGAGCGAGTCAGATATATGTAGAGAGAGCAGGGTGGCGATTGACACCCCGAGTGAAGATAGAAATGGGAGGTAGACAGAGGAAAGTGAGCCAGAGAGCGAGGTAGAGGAGAGAGAGTGAGGGAATGAGGAAGGAAAGCAGCACTCGGAGAAAGGAGAGAGAGAGGGAGAGAGAGAGAGGAGGCTGCAGAAGCATACAGATGAGAGTGGGAGTACTTGATAAAGAGAAATCTACAGCGCAGGCAGCTCTCGCTCTCTGTCTCTGTCTCTCTCTCTCTCTTACACACACACACACACACTCACACACACACGTACACACACTTACATACACTCACACATACACATTCAAGGGAGCAGCCAAGCGAGCGCAACAGCTGAAAAAGAAAGCGGCTGCTGTGCTGTGTGCGACACACACATCAGCCGTTTCTGCTTGCGGATCTATACCTTCATTCTTATCCAACACCCATCTCTAGCAGGATTTAATCCCAGGACGGAAGCATTTTCTGGATACAACTTTAGCCTTCACCCCTTCTCATCCTCTCTTTGGCTGGATTCACAGAAAGCAGCATCTGGACGCCTTCACCTACCCTTTACCCACTTGCACCTTTGCATGCTGACCCCCTCCATCCTCACCATGCCTCTAGCCTAGCCTCCCCTTTCTCCTTTTCCTCCTCCTTCTTTCTTTACCCACCCCCCTACCTGCCTTCCCTTTTTTTTCTCCTCCTCCCCCTGCTGCCTTGCCAAAAGACTCCTCAAAAGCATGGCGGGCTCCTTCGACAGTCACTTTGCCCGCCATAACATGATGTGGCAGTGCCAGCTATCTCAGCCGGACTGCCGCTGCTACCGCGTGGATGGCTACTCCCTACTGAAGCGTTTGCCCCTCCACCCCCTCATAGGTCCCCGCTGCCCGCTGCAGTCCGTGGGCCAGTGGCTTGACTCCATCGGCCTGGTCCAATATGAGAACCACCTGCTGGCCAATGGATTTGACAATGTCCAGTTCATGGTGAGTGTTCACACAAGTGTTTTGGGGGGGGGGGGAAAGGAGGTGGGAGTGATCTGATGTCCATGCATTTCTCTTCCCCTGTTTCTATTCTGTCTTGAGATTGGCTGTGTTTGCTGTTTTTGTCATGCTTTAAATGTAATTTCTCTGCCCCATGTTCCTGTGAGCTCTCCTGGGCTCTTTTAGGTGTACCTCATTGTCTCTCATCACTTTTTTTTAACTGAATAAGCAGGACTAGTTTTGTTCTTCTTTCTGTTTTTTTTTTTATTTCTGAAGATTTCCTCCTCTTTGTATCATTCTCTCTTTTCTTCCTCTCCCATCATTGCTGCCTCTCCCCACTGATGCCATGTGAGGTCCTCCTACGCGCAGAAATCCTACGCCACATCTCCAACATTTAGCTGTAGATAAACATGTTCACACTACACTAAAAATGCATGGTAGAGACATGTTTTTTGCATGCACTTGTACATGAACGCACATAGAAATACAACCACCTGTAGCCTGTGAATCAGGATGCAACCCAATGCCTTGTTTTATCAGTTGGCCTCCTCATCTCAGTGACGTAGGAAGAGAAACTCGTTGGGTCAATTCACATTCAGAAACTCTTTTTTGGTGTTTAGTGTGGGTGTGAGCACATGCGTAGGTTAGTAAGACTGGTATCCACAGGAAAACAGTTGGTAAACGAACACTGAAGTATGATATGAGGAGAAATAGGGAGAGCAGAAAGAAGTGATGATGCCAAATTGAGAAAAACTGCAGCACAAGCAGAAAGACTGGAGACAAAGCAGAGGGATGCTGACTGAATGAATTTATCTTTAGTTGCAGATTGTCATTTTTGGAAGAAAAAATATCTCGAACATGGCAACTTTTCAGGATCAATGATAAAATGTTAAAAGGGTTTATCCAGAGGGCTTTAAATGCTAAGTACTAATCCTATTAGAATATTTTATCAACCAGTAGGGGAGAATGTGTTTTCTGTTGTGACTGGGCTGCTGGCTGCTTTATTTTTGTACAGTTACATTTCACTTCCAACAGAGAGGGCAGTTTAATATTTTCTGTCATGAGATCAACTAACAATGTATGTAGGCACTTTTATGTATATATTTATGTATGCGTATGTAAATATATGTGTGTGTTCTGGTCCTCTATTCGGTGTGACCTGCATCTGTTCGATTGGTTACCCTGGTAACAGGAAGAATTCAGAGAATCTCTGTTTGTTTTTTCATGTGTTTCTCCCACACGTGGTCATTGTGTTTCTGTATGTTTTCTCCCACTCCGTACAAGCATCCTTGAGGAGTTAATTCAGATGAATTCGTTTTGATTTCTCAAAAAAAAAAACATGTTGCCAGAGCTTATATAAACAAGTTAATAATATATAGAGTGACTTCATTAAAAAGTTATGTTATTGAGTCCTTGCAGACCAGCTTTTTTCGTAGAGATTCTGTGTGGTTTGCATTTAAGGCTGTGATGATCAGTCCATAGGTAGTGTAGGGTTAAATTATAAATCCTTAGTCTGCGCTGGGCAAGGTTTTTAAAATAAAAATATACATGGAGCAGGAATATTAGGTTTTAAGACTGCAGTATCTGCCTTATTCACCTGAACCATTTGTCTTTCCTTTTTTTGCCAAAATTCAATTTGTGTGTTAGCTAATTCTCTTATCAACACCCAGAAACTTCAATCAAAATTTAAACGTGCCATGCTTGGTTATTTTTTTACCACTTGGGGGCAGCACATCAAGCTGTAAGAACCACACTGACATATTATTTTTATCACTACACAAAGTCATAATTGAAAGCAAGTGGTTGCCCTTTCACATCTAGCAGACTTGGAGAAATATTAGCATTTATTTGGTGCTGTGTTTCTGGCCACCTGAGGAAGTCTAATATTCCCAAATAAAGTCTAAAGTCTAATATTCTACCAATGCCTGAGGAAAATATCTGGCTCTTAAAGGTGCTTAAAGCTCCACCAAGTTTCTCCTCTGGTCACTAACTTGATCTACTTGCTGTTTGGTGCAGGACAGGTAGCGTAGAAAGGCTTAATTAGAACTTTTTGCTGAAAACAGCCACCCATTGCTGGTGGAAACCAGACTGATGAGAGTGGTTAAACTTAAACAACAGTAAAGATGCAAACCATCGAACCAAAACAGTCAGCTAAAATAATGTCTTTTTCTCTAATAAATGTCCCCAGGTGCACTCTCCATTCATTTACACTCCCACACATGCATTATATCAGTGTACTAATGTATTTTACTCTCATTTGCACCTAGTTTATAGGTGCTAATAGTTCTTGGCAGTACTTCTAAGAGACTTCTCTACTCTTCTGGCCTTGCCCCTCTTGTCTGGAAGTGTTTCTCAATAGCTCAGTCATCTCCTCTGAAATGCCTTTTGGATACAATTAATATTGAAAAGAGCTAAGATGAAACAGCTAAGATGACTTCAAAGTCCCTTTTGTGACTGGGACTTTCTCTCCGGATCTTTTTCTGTTTAATGTTTTTCTTGCGTTCCACTTGCTGAGTCGAGTTTTTAACCTCTTTTTGTCGCTCCTGCCTAAACAGAAAGACATTAATGTTTTCCGACCTCTTTGGGAAACTTGGCAGATACCACAAATTGATATTAATGCAGTTGAGGTGCAGGCTACAGGGATTACACTGGTATTTGCAGCGCTCCCTTTTTGTTGTTGGCTGTGGATTCTTCAAGGAGAGGTTTGGGTCAAACTCATTTCAGCACCACTCAGTATGGGAAATCAAGTTAAGTGGCAGATTCAAACTGAGACGAGTCAGTGCATTAGAAAATAAAAGCTTTTCTTTTTGCTTTAAAGAGCCAGGTCAAGTTAATCTGTATACTTGATTGGTTGGAAAATGAATTTGACCTGGGGTCTGATCTGTTTCAGTGCAAAGACATCATGTAGTTCAGGAATGTATGTGGACATGCACACATACACATGAACATGAACTATTCCAATATACTACTACCATTTACCACTAATGGGGGTCATTAGAGTGGGCGTGCCTGGTCACCTTCACCAGCCAGTGGAGGACAAGTGCTGCTGGACTGATGGACAAATAGCAAATGGGCATAGTGGTTGTTATGGAGACAGCGTTTAATATGAAGGACACTGGATTGAAGACTTATTATGCCCATTTTAAATGAGTATTCATGTGTATGTGTGAGAGAGGAAGAGAGGGAGGGCAGCAGACAGACAGAGAGTAGAGCTGAACAAAAGAAAGTAGATTCATATGGAGAGATCTTATCGTGTGTGTTCGGGGTGTATACTTGAAGCCAACCTGAAATGACACTGACTAATCCTAGAGGCTACACGAAATGAGTCACGGACTTTGAGCCTCAGCCTAGCTTAGGTCTCTTATTAATATATGTAGAATACAAAAAGCCACACACTTCATATTGCGCTTTGCTTCTCCTCGCATGCTGGATGGGATAACAGGGAAAAGTGGCTGGAAATGTCAGTTGGCAGCTAATTAGCCAGTCAGCTGTAGCACAAGCTTGAAGGGAAATTTCTCAGATTCTTTTCTTCTCAAATTCTTTTCTTCCAATCAGTAAAGAACAAATATTTTTAATTAAGTGATTTTTTTCCCACTTGAAACAATATATAAACCACCATAATGACATATTGTCTCCTTAAAAAGTTCACTTGCTTTGCTTATTTTTGCCTATTTACATATCCAGCAGACACATAAGAAGTTATTTGAAGTTGTGTTTTCAGATACACAACAAATATGAGTCTGATATTCACTCTACTCTTCTGGTTTGGTTTTTCACCGACAACTGAGGGAAATTTCTGGCTTTTTAGCCGCTTTACTGTATGCCCCACTACGTTCACAATGTATTCTGTAACTTTTTCAGCTTATGTTTCGTTATGGGCAGATAGTGTCCGTTGGTTTTTCAGAGCTGTTTGCTGAAAGCAGCTGTGTGTTGCTGGTGGAAACTTAGCTAGTGAAATTCTGTTGTGAATCTTTATTCTTATGTGGATTGATTTTTTTTTTTAATTTGTTGTAATGATATGTGTTCAGTTCAATTGTGTCCTTACAGTATCTCAGATGTAGCAATAGTTAAACTCTGTAATTTTATTTAAGGTAATGGTGCCCTTTATTTTGCCACCTGTCGCTAACTTCTGGTGTGACAGCAGTTGTAGAGCAAGGAAGAAATTCAGCGAACGTGCCCAACAGATGTAAATAAAACCTAAATATATTATCTCATCTGTGAACATTTCCTCCTGAGTCAGTCAGATAGATTTTTATTTGCAGTGGTGCCTGTTTAACGATGAAATAAACAAATCCCATGATCCCAGGCTACTTCACAATGTCATCAAACACAATCTGTTGTTTTTTGTTTTGATTGAGAGACCTCTAGTGGCAGAAATCATATATTGTGCGTAGAAGCTGTTTTATTGCACGATCTGGCAATATGTGTTCCTCCAAAGCATCCAGTTGGAAAAAGAGTGGCCTGTAAATGTTCAGAATTACGTGAAATTGGATATAATACGTCTTTATGGGACTAGTCCATAGCGGGAAAAAAAATCCCATTCACCTTGCTAAGTCCTCTGACAGCAGTCACACTGTCCCTGTTAACGCTCGTCATTACCATCAAACATGCACATACTGCTCATTGAACATGTCAGGCCAGTGCAGACGCTCAAATGTGACCAGGATATGAAAGTGGAAGGAAGAGAGGGATGGAGGCTGATAGTAGAAAAATTCATACGATTCGATGTAGCTCGCTTGAGAGATAAAATCTGGTAAGCGTCACGTAAACTGATGCTTTGTGGATTGTGGAGGCACTGAGACACATACAAACACTGTTGTGAACGATGAGAGAATTTCCTGCTTTTTTATCATGATGCGTTTTTATTTGGTTTCATGCAGCTCAGTGAATTGAAAGAACGATAGAAGACAGAGGTAAATCGGGCTTGGTTTTCTGCGTGGAATTACAGAAATAAATGGGGGCCCAGCACAAGACAGATAGCAGAAATAAAGAGAGAAAGCATGTTGTGCTCCATGCATGAAAGAAACAGCAGTTGATAAAAGCACCTGTGAGCTTAGCAAAATTAATTTGACCCAACTGATGCTCAAAAGGAGGAAAAAACATGTTTGAAATGAAATATTACTCCTATCCATATTGCATGAAAAAGGTGGCACCTCTTATCTTCCTCTTAAAGGAATTTATTACTCTAAAGAGGAATTCCTGAGAATATCAAACTGCCAACATGTTAACATACTTAAGTCACTGCTCTCTCACATACGCAAAAGAAAGATAAATGTAATGCCAAATAGTTTGCTAAAAAAAAATACAGGCTTAAAGTGCTAGTGAGGCTAGACAAGAATTGAATAGTATACAAGAGAGAGGGAACAAAATGATAAAAGAGTCCAGTTTTTTTATACCAGAGCCATGGTGAATGGCAAAGCAATGAAAGAGAAAATGTTTTGGATGGGTACATTAATTTAAAAAAAAAAGAGCACAGAAACAGATACAGTAGGTTGAGCATGATTTTAGTACTTGCCAAAGTCTTTTGGTACCAATAATGGCAGTCACTATCATCACTGAATATCAATTTTGCCCCATCTCTGGTCTTGCCTCAACCCCCTGCTGCTGTACATGAATTTTAATTCCTACGTTCAGAGAGTTTGTGACCCACTGTGGTGCCGTTTTTAAATGGTGTGGTCGAAGTATCACAAGCTAACCACAGGCCAAGGTAATTTTATCCACGCTGTGGATGCTAAACACCTTCCCACACAAGCAAAATAGATAGTGTTCATACCAGTGCTGCATACCAAGGCTTTGGACTGTCTTATGCATATGCATAATGGACTAACTGTGTTTATTTATACAACGCAAAGCAAACAATGTAGGCATTAAGAGGAAGAGCTGAGCCCAGAAAACAAGCAGCCATTATTTTGTTTCTGTTGTCATTCTCTTATTTATTATTACTCCAGTAATACTGATGTATCCCTGTGAGTTTATTCCCCGATCCATCATTTGCACTTGGGAATGGCAGATATGGGACAAATATAATGTTGAGACAAAAAGGGAAACAGGATGGGACATGTTTCGAGAACGAAGGAACAAACATTAGGAACTCTATCATTTGCTGTCATGATCTTGACATGAAGCAATTAGTCATGTCTTTGAATCCCCCCAAAAACTGACTCTGTACTGACTCTGAGTCATTACTCTGTGAAGTTGTTAGCGTAGCCATCTAACTCCAGCTCTGGCTTTGCTCTGCACTCTATTAATAAGCCTGGGAGCTGATCTATGAACTGCACTTCCCTCACAGAGGCCCTGACACTCGGCTTGGTGTGGAGAATGTGGAGGGAATGAGTTTAGCTTCAGGACGAGCTCAGTCAGCTGCGGTAGCAGTACAGTAACATACTAATTGAGCCCTGGAGAAAAAGATATACTAACGAGCCTGCACCAAAGTGACCAACATTTTTGTTTAAAGTGCATGAACTACATGTAGTATTACTGAACCTACCACATGGTTCAGACCGTGTGCACATATTTTCTACCATAAGACTCCAAAAAATTTTATAAACCATCCTTGTCTTACATTTTGTCTGAGGTTTTCCAGCATTGTCTTGGTTTATATTTTTAAACTAGTGGAGATCCTCACATATACCTTTGAGACAATTGATTTAGAATTTAAACCCCAGAACTGCCTTCACTGTTATCTAACATCAATCTCTGGTCTTCTAAAATGTTTGATATTTAGCAACTTGTCACGTCTTGTAGCAGTTTGCACACTGGGTCAGTTCAGAGGCCTCTAGTTAGATTGTAAATGTCTAGTAATTAATTGATTGATGATTTAGTAGCTTGTGCTGGCAGATCTGGAGTCTTTAAAGTAAAGCCACTCCAACAGAGATTTTTCTGGCAAGTATTCTTCAGGATACTGCAGTGAAAACTAAACAACAGCAATCTCCGATCTGGAATTAAAATGTCACAGCCTCCAAGCAAAATGTCCTTTTTCGAGGGCATAGCAGTCCCCAGAGTCAACTTCTGGACTAAAGTAAAGTAGAGGGAGCAAATGGAAGAAATCTGCTTTCTACTTGCTTTTTCTTTTTCCCATCTCATTGATGTCTATCACTGTTTTTAATTTTGAAAGGAAGGAGAAAATCTGACAGGTGTAATCCTTCAAATTACACCAGTGTTTATGTACAGTTTTGTTGGAATTGATGATCCTGAGACTTCCTGCAGGCTGCTCACACCATGTCTCTCCTGCTATTTCTTTACCTTCATTTTGGTTAATAACTTGCTTTACTTTCCACCTCTGTCATGATCAATATTTCTGATGGTGCTTCTGGCTGAGTTGGCCTTTCTCTACGCTGTAAATGTCTCCATGCCCACCCCGTCCCTTCCTCTCATTCCCTGTATTCCACCTTTCTCTAATTATCTGTCTGCATGAGGACTTTCTTTCTCTGACTCTCTAGAGAAGATGACTGAAAGATCTTTTCAGGTCTCCTGTTGGATTAATTAAAGGTGAAACTTTGACTCTAACCCCCACGCAGGCTGCTGTGTGTGTCTGTCTTGTGTCTGCGCCTGAGTCTTAAATAGGAATATCAAACCTGCTGTCTCCTGGTTTCTTTGGTTGAAGCTTTGCAATTCATGTTCCATTATTTTACTGTATTTGCTTTGTCAATTCATAGGTATTTTTACTCTTTGACATCTGTTTTTGATGCCCTTTTATTGGAAAAGCAGATGAGATGTTGTGCTCAGGCGGGTTAGGTAGTTAGCATAGCTACCAAGCGGTAATCCAAGATTCCAAACACCACAACTTTGGAGTTTTTTCTATTGTTTTCTAATTATACAACACATCAAAGTTGCATCATTGTAATGACTTTTGAGGTAAACAGCTAGTTAGATCTGTGTGGGAAAATGCTGCATTAATGCTAACTTTTGCATTTGTTTTGTTACCTTGTAGGGCAGCAATGTGGTGGAGGACCAAGACCTGCTGGAGATTGGTATCCTTAACTCTGCCCACAGACAACGCCTCCTGCAGGCCATACGGCTGCTGCCCAGGGTAAGTACTGCAGTACATCCAGTGCTCCACCAAGCACATCTCACAAAATTCTGATTAACATTCACTAAACCTGAGCTTTCTAATCTGTCTTTAATGTTGTTTTAGCCTCATGAAAGTTATGTGAATTCATCAAATTTTAAACTACTCAAATACATGTTTCCAGTTTAAGACTGTAAGATTAAGATGATAAAATGAGAACTGATCTTCACTTGCAGCTGCAGCCAATTCATTCAATTTGGTATAAAATTCAGCAAATCTCTTGCTCCATCTGCTTCCATGTGATATAACTCTCTGTGGGTGGTTAGGTTTCTCTCTGCATGTTCTGCTGAATACTCTAACAAGACACTAAGCAGTTTGTGGAGTCAGGAAACCATGATACGCTCCTGGAGATCACAGCATCCAAACCTCATTAAATTAAATAATGCAAGAAACTGCTCATAGCTTAGTCTAAATCCGCATTCTCCTGCGTCTGAAAAATTCACACACAGATAAAAACACAGACACACTTTTCACGGTAGGAAATTGCTGTAAAGTAGACAAATGGCTCTTGAAATAATACAAAGGATACCAACAGGCTTACTTAGAGACAGGAAAGTTTGTGCAAGGTCAAATGCTTGTGTGTGGGTGTGTGCATGAGAAACAGAATCAAAGATCAAAGGTGTGAGACTGTGAAGAGTGAGAGCAGAAAAAAGGAGTCTGGACAGAGGATAGAAAGAAAAGGAGAACCTGAACTCAGAGATAAGCAGGTTTCATACAGACACTCAGAAAACTTTGATCTCCAGTCTCCTCTCCTCACCTCCCTAAACTTTCCAAAAAAACGTAAAAAGTTTAACATTCAACTTTTGTCTGCCCTCACACACCGAGTCAAACACATGCTCAACTTAAGGTGGAGGATGTGGGACGATGGTTTGAAGCCCCATAAACTCTCTGAGGCTGTTCTGACTGTCAAAATAAAAAAGAATTGTGGATTATCTGCCACACTTTCAGGGTCTCTCTCGAGGCAATAACCCCCTGCTGTTGGTGTCCTATTCTGCATTTGCTTTAACTTTCTTCAGCCTATGTTTACTTGTTTGCAATGCCAAATATGAGAAGTATATGATTTAAATCCAGCACATAGTTGTGAAAAAATATTTCTCGGTTGGAGCTCTATATCGCCCGTATTCATCCTGTACCCTACTGAAGTGGGGAAGCTCTTTAACATAGAATAAATCTTTAATGATCACCATGAGGAAATGAGGCTGTTGCAATAGAATGAAGACAGAAAATAAGAAAAGCGCAGCACAGCAACCAAATACAGTCTGTACAGAATGCAAACAGCTGTCATGTTATGTAAGAAATAGGTATGTAGGCTGTAATGAGTTATCCTTTGAACAGAGCATACATTGAGATACCAACTGTTATTTGCTGCAAAGCCCCAGGTTAAAGGTAGGGTACCATGTGGGCAGAATATGAGCAAAACACAGAAAAGTTTCCTCACAGTATCACTGTGTTTATAAGATCATGAGATAAAAGAAATTCACCTCATGAAACCTCCCCAGCAGCTAGTGTTTAGAGAAATTTAAAAAGTATTTCACTGCTGAACAGAAAGTCTTTGTGTAAAAACTGGACTGTGTCTGCGGTTGAAAGACTCAGATATTTTTCCAGAAATTGGTGCTATGTGACCAGAGAAAATGGAGAAAAGGGCTCTGGATATTCAGTTTTTTGTTCAAATGATAGAAAAACCTACAAAAAGACCAAAAAATAAAGACCAGCATCGCTCCAGGTGGTCAGTGACGTAGTGCGAGTTAGTGGGTGCTTGGTTTTGACTTGATTGTTTTGAAGCCGAAAGCAATATGGTGGCCAGCTGGTCAGAAGCATTGGTATTACAGCTAAACAGTAAACTGCAATATGTTTCTAAAAACGTTTTAGGCAATGAAGACATTTTCTAGCAAATGAGTGGGAAGCTCTGGGTGAAGGGAGAATGGAGGGAAGTTTAACATTTGCACTTACTACCCACATTAAAATATACAAAGCTGGCTGACAATTGGCAAAGTATTCCTTAAAGAAACATGTTCAGCTGTCCAGTTTTGTAAGAAATCCATAAAAGAAATAAAATCTGAAACAACAGAACTGGAGAGATCACTTTTCTCTCTTCTCTTTTTCTTCCTCTCTGTATCGTACAAAAGGTGCGGCCTATTGGTTACGATGGCAACAACCCCACCTCGGTGGCAGAGTGGCTGGAGTCATTGGAGCTCGGCGACTACACCAAGTCCTTCCTCATCAACGGTTACACCTCCATGGAACTGGT
>JAPZDY010000015.1:12741880-12769826 GCA_029783645.1 Ctenochaetus hawaiiensis | reverse complement strand
ACATTTTCAGCAAAAAAAAAAAAAAAAGAAGCAACAGTCTAAGCAGAAATGAAATTACATTATTGGCGGATGTTATTGTTAAAAATGTTATTTTAAAAGAATAAGACGCTATTTTTTCATTTTGTCAACAAATCCATTGGTAAGACCAAAGTATTGTCTGTGTATCTAAATCCTGATATTTCATTATCCTCTGTGTGGCTTCTTTGTTCTTTAAGAACTATTAAAAGCGCATCATTGAACATCAACCTGTTACCAAGTTGATCCCACATATATCATGCTGATGCTGTAAACACTCTCAATCAAACTATAGTATCAAACCATAGTTAACTAGGAACTGACACTGCAGTTAGAGGATAATACTCAGCCTTTTAAAAAATAAAACTATATACATATATATTTATGTGTACCTGTGTTTTAAGGGTCACTCCACCAAACTTTTATACATTTAGCTTAGTGTACTTCAGTTTGTGGCCTTAAAAAGCTTTTTCAAGGGCTCCCAACCACACCTAAAAGCTTTAATCAGCATTTGGAGTTTGCTCAGTTACTCTTTGCTGTGACTAAGAGCCGTGTGTTTAAGAGACTGTATCGTAAATACCACTAAGAATTATGGGAAATGTAGGACACATGAGTATTTCAGTCTGACACATACAAAGGACTAAATTAAGGAATTAAGTCTGTCTTTGCTGCTTCAATTTTAACTACTTTTATGGTAATACGTCTATCTCAATTTCTTAGACTTTCGTAAAGTGCAGCACTACCTCAGTCAAAAATTTTTATGACTTCTTTGAGGAGGAATGGGCTCAGACTTTAGAGCCACAGACATTGTTGGTTTTGGTCTTTACAGGCCAGCTTTATCCTTTTACAAATAAATTCTTCTTAAGGCAAGTTGTGGTTGAACTGGGCATTTGTTTATAGTGTGAAACAACTCCTTTTCTCAGCCTGAGGACACTAATTCAGTAATCCTTCTTGTGCTGACACACAGTCTTATCTCTTATTTTAAAGACGATTTGTGTGACGGGTCAAACTGCTTCCTCATAGACAGATACTAACTACACCTTTAGTCAGTAGAAAACAAGTTCTTAGCTTTAATGAATGCTCCTGATGGATGTATTTTTTAAAGGGCATCAGTTTGGGCTTTGTGATGCTGAATGCTTGTTGGTTTCTTCCCTCATCTCTCACCTCAGTGGCAGACTGAATTTGTTTCTCCAGCTTAATTTATCACAGTAGAAGCTCATTTATCAGCTCATGCACAGGCTTGGTCTTTTCACTTTATATCTAAAACATGGCTGAAGTTGATGTGAAAGTTCTCTCCGTGGGAAGGATGCCAAAGTCTCACTGTGCAGAATGCCCATCAGGCATTTATCCTCATTACTGTGTGCATTGCGTGCTAAAAACACAGACAGGAAGGCAGTGTGTTTTTGCTGTTATATCATAAAGCTATTGCATCTTTTTTTAGCTGTTCCTCTATATTACTTGTCATAAGAGCTCTCCGTCTAGCTGTAAAAGTTTATAGCTTAAATTTTGCTGCAATAAAGACTAAGTAGGTCGTTTTCAGCTCCTTTTGCTTGATTGAATTCTCTTTTTCTGTAAATATCAGTAAAGTCGGATGATAACTAGGTTTGACATTTGAGCTCCTATGTTGTCACAAGTACTGCAGGTTTATGATTAAATTTTTGCCAACATAAAATCTTCAATAGAGATGGGATTTGCTGCAGCCTGATCTCATCGGGGTGATGTGCTCCTTTGATGCTGCGAGTGTAACGAAATCATGCTCGATTGCAGAGGGCGCCAGCCTAGCTGATTTCAATGAGAGAGAGAGAGAGAGAGAGAGAGAGAGAGAGGAAAGAAGGGGTGTTTTTCCTTCCCAGAGGAGGATAAAGTGATAAAGTGATGAGTTATCAGCTGGAGGAGGTGGAGAGGGAGTTACATAAGCATGTGGGATGCAAGATGTTTCACAGCGCTGGGGATGCCGCCCACATGCTGCGCTTGTGTTTGTGTGTGTGTCTGAATGCATATGTGAGTTAGAGAAAGTGTTTATACATGCTTATTTTTATGCATGTGTTTAAATGTGTCACTTTTCCATCACAAACCAAACTAAACATTACTGTAGAACAGAAGAGCCTTCAGGTGGATATGATGTACATGTGATGAACATATTTATTACATATTTCCATTCAGACCTGCATGTGTAATGCAAATAAATATACTGTACTGCAGAAAAATTCTGTCTTTATGAAAAACTGTCATAATACTGAGTGTAGTTGCAGTGCAGACTGAAGCCACTAGAGGCTGCACAAGTACACAACAAGGAATCTGCATACTTTTATACATACTTTTCATATATACTTTTCATTCTGGCAGCAATTAGAGGTAATGTTCAGTTATTCTTCTAAATAATAAATTACAATAATAACTAGAAAAACATAGAGGCATAAATGGATCACAGCAGCCCTCAAAATACTACAGCATACTCCAGGAAACCTTCAATTCAAGTACAAGAAGCAGATAGTTTGCTGTCAGACATACATTCAAACTGATTTACTTCATTTATTCAAGGTGAAGTGACATTAATTAAAGCAAACAGGATTTGCAGAACAACATTAATAGTTAAGATCAAGGTCAGGGAAATAGAGCAGGATCATTCGTTTATCTGACTGAACTCTGCAGCTTTCCAACTATAAATGCTTACACAAAGATGGTTCTTGCCTCCTGATCCTTTTGGCCCGGGGCCAAGACCACCTCAATCTATGCCTGCCTTGAGTCTTCTAGTCAGTACAGAACATTTACATTTAAAAATTGAAATGTGTCCTTAGGCTAGCACACTGTTTAACATGTAGTTAGAGTATAGTTTGCAATAATTAATGAAAAAAGAAGGAATACAATTAAATGGAGCATGGATGTCAGGAGGAAATCCTGGTCACAAGGAATCATCATAGGATATTAATAGGAAGTCACAGGACATCTGAATCCCATCCAAAGTTTAAGAATTCATATACATACTTGTCAATGTACCAGTGTCTACATATTTATGGCCATGTAGTGTATTACTTTGAAGCAGATCATACTGATCATGTCCAGTGAGTATGTGTGTGTCTGCGGTACCAACTCATGACTGTGTGCCATTACTGCAGTAAACTGATGTAGTCACTGAGGTGTTGGAGAGGTCATTTTCTGTACCTGTTTGTGTGGATATGTGTGTGTTTGTTTTATAGCAATTTGTTATAGCAGGGGAATAAAACAGACTGATGTGTTGAAGGACTTATAGATGTAAATGAAACAAGGTAATGGAAAGAGAGAAAGAGAGAGAGGAGGACAGTGAGTGTAAATGAGTGTAAATAGAGCTTGGCTGCTGCTTTCATGTAATATCCAGATAATCGCCATGGGCAACAGATGCTGTGGTGTCCAGGGAGATGAGGGAGGAGCTTAGAGCATTATTGGAAAATTTTAAAATAGAAGGATACAAATGTGTGTGGCTTTAGGTGTATGTGTGTGTGTCTTTTTGATTGGACACATATGTGCAGTCCTGCTGTTTTGGGATTACAAGAGCATCTCAAAACAACTTTCAATCCTGCCTGTCCATCCTTACACACTCATAAACACACACGCACACACACAATCTACTGCAGACAGAGAGCAGGTGCAGCTCTTCCTCTTGCTGCAATATTGTGTGTGCATGTGTGTGTATATGTGTCTGTGTGTGAGGGAGAGAGTGAGATGTTTGTTGCTGTGTCTCAGCTTTATGTTATCACAGTAAATTGTCTTTTTTTCTTTTCAAATTTACCTTTGTTATTTGTCTCTATGTTTTAAGCTGTGCACTTTTGAAAACTCAGAGGTAAATTCATTGTATCAACTTAAGCAGCTGCTGAGATTTAAGAACAAAGCATATTGAACCAAGATACTAGTTCAAACAATTCAAATGTAATTAAAAGAGGCAAAAGCTGAAACCATCATCTACGCTGTTGCTATAAACATTCATCACTATCATAAGAGTGAATTGATGGAAGTTCATTTTCCCCTTTGCCATTACATCTTTAGCTAAGTGAGAAACAACAGTATGTCTTATTGCTTTATTTGCAGATTTATGCAAACATCAGTTACATACCGTAGAGAATTATGTGCACACACATATTAACAATCCATGGGAAAATCCTCACATTGCAGTTAAAAAGGCCATGTAGTGTATTGTACTGTAAAGGAGAGTGCAAATGAAAAAGCCTTAAGAACTGGAATGAAAACACATTAAATAAGATTTTCTGTCTCTGAATTATTAAGTTAATATTAATAATTAATAAGAATTCAGAATTAAATGGTTGAGTAAGTATGCATGTACTGCTTATAATTGGAGTTTTTTTTTACATTATGCTAAGATTTAACTAATCATATTCAACTGAATGTACTGAGCCCATTTGCTTCTGCTAAAAATATGCTGTGCAGAGATTGACAGTAAATATGTGATTACCAATTAGTGTTTAATTGATGAATCAAGTAAATATGAAACATTTGATAGTTACAATAATCCAAGCGAGTAATCTCTCTTGCATTTCCTCATGTCAGACACTTTTAAACTGAGCACAGTTTTTAAATGGTCTTGTCTGTGAGGAGATGCAGTTTAAGCTGCTTTGTGCCCTTATTTTTTCCCTTGAACCAAAACTAATTTACAGGGCTTTGTCAGGTACTTGAGATTGTAATAATGGCAAGACATTATGGCTCTATCAGCCTGCTTTTAATATCACAAGTCTCCTGGTAAAATCTGTCAGCTGTCTCAAGAATAATTTACTGTCATAATCTTGGCAATGTGAAGCTTTGTGGCTCAACTCAGGCCGTGAGAGAGGCTTGTTTAGGAGCGTCTCAGCTGGATCTGGGCTGACAGGTTGACTTTAAAAACACTTCATTGTGCAACATGAGCATTAAACGCCATTTATACTGTCAAGCTGACAGTCTGTCTCTTCAGTTTTTGACTGGAAATTAAGGCTTAATTGTTCCAATTAGAGTGGGTGTTTTGAAATATTTGAGCAAGGTTTGTAAACCACTCTGGCTTCAAAATACTGTTTCTTCTAAAGTTTACAAACCTGTCTGTAAAGTCATGAAAAAGGTGATTTCTAATTTTTATTGTCATTTTAACAAAGATTTAAGCAGAAAATCACCCTTTATTAGATACTACATATTAACATCTTGGCAACAGTGATGAAATAAGGCTATATTAAAAATTAAACAGAAATAAGATCTATGGCAGTTCTAAAAAGAATTTTTTATCATTCGAGTAGAAGAGCTAAAACAGCAGATGAATAAATTCCTTATATCCATATTCATTTCCCTGCAGTGCAGTGAGCTGCAGACACATCCTTTAAAAATCCACATGGTGGTGCTGCAGCCTGCTGCTTAGTCAGACCACCTCATCTTTAGGCGAGTTGAGTACAAAACAACTGCGTCAAAGCTGCAAATTGCTCTCACTTCAAGTGAGTCCTCTGAGAGCCCAGAGCAAAGCAATTAGAAATGGGTTTCGTTTTGGAAAGCCAGGTTTGTGACGGTGGAGTGCAGATAGTTCCTGCTCCTCGAGGAACAGTTCCCTTAATGTTTTCTAGATGAGTGAACCCTGCAATCATCGCAGAGGACAGTGCTTTGTAGTGTGTGTGTGTGTGGATGTGTGTGTGTGTGGGTGTGTGAGAGTGAACAGTGCTGAAAATGACAAGCATTTGATTGAAGGTCAAAAGATTAAAGAGTCTTTCTGATTTTACCCGTTTGTCGAGATCAGTGGTTACCCACATTTTTTTATATGAAACAGCATCTCTTCACTGTCCTTCATGATGGGCTGTGTGAGTGTAAGTTGTGAGACATTCAGACTGGATGAATTTTTCGACTTAAACTGATTCATTTGTATATTTTTTTCCCAAGAAAAGTAAAGTTGTGGGGGAAAAAACATCTGAAAGATGTTGAGATTATGAGAAGATTATGAGAATGTCTGCTAATGTGCCAGCTGCAAAAGCATCTTGTGACACACTTGATTTATCCAATTAGCTCTGATCAGTCAAACAGTAACGTGACCTTTTCAGATCATTTTACTGCATAGTGATAGTTTACTGGCCTAATGAGTTACTCAAAAAAGGCAAATGCTCAAATAAAGCTTTTGTTTGAAAAACAGAAATGTTAAGTCTTTGTGTCAAAATAAAAATGTAAGCTATCCAGAGCTGCCACTGTTACGCTATTGAAACTGTGTTACTGATGCATTGACATGTCAGCTGTGTTTTGATGCTGTAGCCAGTTAAGATAGAGCATAAATATTTTACTTTTCTACACAGGCTGTGCAAAGTTTAATCTACAATTATACATGATATTTTTTAAACTGATATGTTAAATATGTATAGTATAAAGTATATAAAATCTCAGTCTGTAAAGTAATTGATAACTACAGTACAGTACTACAGTACTTGCTTTTGAAATGTGATTAATTTAAACTGTAAAATCAATAAATGGACATAATCAGATACAAGAGCCTAAAACTTTAATTTAAATGCAGTATTTGAGCAAATATATCCAGTGTAGATGCTGTCCACCAAGTATTTCCTTTCATTTTGATCATTTCCAGCTTCCCAGATTCACCTTTTAACCTCTTGAAAGGTTCTGTGCCCCAGGTCAGAATTCACTGCATAAATACAGCCTTAGGGCCTGTGTCCACAGTTGCCTGAAAAGTTGAGAGATTTTCAAGTCAAAATGCTTGCAGCAGCTGCACAAAAAAGGTTGATTCTCCAAAAAAAAAAGAAAAGAAAGTGGTGTAGTCAGTGTTTTTCTCTACAATGAAGAACACTATACATTTGTTTTCTTTGAATTGAGAGCCACTAAAAAAAACACACTGGCACTCAGAAAAAATGCTACTTGGACATAGACCATTAGCTATTAAAGAGGAATTTTCATATGAAGTTAATATTACTATGCTGCCCAACCCTATTACAGTATGTGAGTGACTCTTTGCTTCATCATGCCTGTCTATTATGCATGTGAAGGCCTGTTTGTGTTTGTTCACTTTATTCAAGAGTGTGTGTGAGTGATTTACCTGCAGGGCCAGACTTGCCCCATCATTCCCAACTGTTAGTGCAACATTCCATTTCAAGAGGCACATGCACATTAAACCTGGGTGCTCTGAAACCCTTAAAATGACCAACCCTGTGCGTGCAAATGTGTGTGAATCACCGTACAAGGGTCCAAAATAAAATGAGGACAGTCATGAGAGTTCAGCCTTTCTTCTACCACTTGTACTCCGTTGCCATGACGGCTACTAGTTACCATAGAGACTAGAGATATGTGCACTTGGTATAAATGAAATGTGTGCATGTGTGAGTGTGTACTGGATTACCTTTCGCTGACACTACTCCATATACTCTGAATACATGTATGTGTGATGTTCCTGTGCTTATCACCTCCTTTGTCACCTCTCCAAATGGACAGATTGTCTCACATCCCAGCACCAGATGGTTCCTGCCTTCGTTAAAAACTGTAGGATAAACCCTATGTATCCTACAATAGTACCTACGCGCGCACACACACATGCATCCACACTTCTGTTAATTAGCTTTAGCAATCAGAGATTCTTGAGTTTACACACCATAAAGACATCTTCATGTGTGTTAAGAAATGTAAATGCTGCCTTCACACACACATGTTCAATGTATTCTGATATGTGAGGAAACAGTTTGTTCACATACAGTATGTGCGAAAAAGGAGTGAGATGAGTTTTGTGTGGGTGGATTTCGCCTCAGGACTGCAGTGTACTTCACCGTCCCTGCCTGCTGATATTGCTCTCCCGCAGCCTTATTTGGCGTTTGCACTTCCCGTCGTAGCGCTCACCGTGCAGGAGATAGTGTGGAGATAGTGTGGGAGGTGTCAGGAGAGAATGTGTGTGACCCCCAAGTGCACCCTGGACCTGTAGCTGCTGCAGCGCTGTACCTGCTGGTCCGCTGCTTCACAATCAACGCTCACTTGTTAACTTGGGAGGTAAAATGGATGGATTAATCTCTCTTCAGTTGTTTGCTCAGGAACTGTGTTTAATGATGGAGATGGATTATGTTCTGTGTTTAAGTTTGTACAAAGCTTAATTAGAGAAGTAGAGCTGTTGATTTCTCTTTCTCCTTAATGCTTTGGTTGGTGAGAGCAGTAGGTACATAAAAATTTTTTAATTTTCAACCAAAATGTCCCCGTAATGTAATTTGAATTTCACTGTACCAAGTGAAAATATTAAAGCTGTCAGAACATTAAGTTGAAGGAGTATTAAAGGTGACAATATTTCAGATGTAATACTGAATAAATTTGAATTGCCTTTCATATAATTTTTTGGCAGAGATAGTAACAATTTCTGCTAATTCTGTTGGACTTGAGTTGATTAAAGTAAAGCAGCATCCTCACTTTCTTTCCCTCCTTTCTATACAAGTTTTTGTTGGATTTAGTTTACAATCCTCTTCAGATCCATTTAGTGTGTGTTTCTGGCATTAAATTATCTAACCACATGTACATTTTCTTTATCAAATGTTAATAATACACTTAATTACTGAACAAACATGGGTTAAAAGTCCCTAAAGTGATTGAAAAGCATGGATTTTTGAACATTTACAACTTCATGATTCTTGGGCGCACTGTGACTCATGGTAAAGATCATGTAGTCATAAGCAAAAAACTTTACAACAGCTCCTTATTGGACCTCAAGATATGATTGTTTTATCAAGGTCAGAATCAAACTTCTAAGCGCATTCTTTTCCTCATTTTTAGTGTTTTTCTTAAATTTGTGGTTTGCTGATACAATTATTTGTATCAGCAGACTGTTAAATTGCAGTCCATTTCCTTTAATATGGCTTAAAATATGTCTGCACATTCTTTCCAAAATATCAAAAGGAGATTTACCTAAGACCTTGGCTTAAACTGTAGTGATCGAGAGAATGGATTAAAATGATTGAAGTGCATCTGTAAATTCTCTTGCATCCACCAGTGGAAATATATTTACTAAATTTATATCCATAATTGTTTCATCATGTCTTCTCATAGATGAAGCAGGAGGGCGTCATGCACTATATTTGGCTCTCATCCTATGTATCACATAAGCAGACTTGTGTAAAAAGACAGAAATAGTCAGAATGACGTCGAACTTTGTGGATTGGATTTCACATATGTGACACTCTTAGTCTCACACACACATGTATATATACACTCACACATAAACACATGCTTTTGTTGAATATAATGCACCAAACATGTACACACACACAGAAGCACTGGTGTAATTTCAGTTGGGTCCTGCAGTCAGCTGATAGAGAACACACTGTAAGGTAAGTGACTCAAGTTGGATATTTGGTTTTTATGACTAAACCATCCTGTTGGTATTCATACATTTATTTTGTCTACTTAGTGATGACTTTTGTCTGAAGTTCCTGAAGCCTAAACGAACATTGCAAAACAGTAATTCGGATCATATGAAATGGAGTTTTTTTGCGCTGAGCTATTTCCTGCTAAATGTCTCAACTTGTCTTTTTATGTGGGTGAAAAGTAAGTTGTGATACCCAGCACAGTTAACTAAATGCATAGAGTTGTAAACTGGAAGCTTTTATATTTGGCATATGAAAGGGTTACTGAGGTTAAAATCCCAATAATTATCAGCAAACATAATGTGAAGTGACCTGGTGTTGATGCATTTTCTTGGCTTGAACAGCCATCAACTCCACAGGGTTGCAAGGGTGCAATGATTATTGAGATGTTAGGGCATATATATTTAGAACCTTTCAAAAAAGTAGCTTATATTGTGTTTTCATGGAGGTCATGTTATAATGAAGACGCAGTCATTGAACTGTCTCAACTTATGCTGCACACAAACAAACACATTTACACTCTTTGTGAGCCAGCACGAGCTTGTCTCTGTACGGGCCCAGTGTCTCCATAGTGACGAGATGGAGAGAAGGAGGAGGGAATGCAAACTGGGTAGAAAGAGAGGGAGAGTGTGTGTGGAGAGAGAGAGAGCGAGGGAGAGAGCGCTCAGGCAGAGACATGTAGGAGATGTAGTCTGGCTGCCGCAAGCTGAAGAAAGAGGAGGAGTTGGTGAGCGCTAGAAATCTGCAGAGTGAGTGAAAGGGAGACAAAAGCTGGTGGTGAGGAGACGAGGAGTAAAGCTAGATAAGCGTGGCTAAAGACAGAAGAGGGGAAGAAGAAGGAAGAAGCACTTGTCTTGGACAGCAAGACAGCAGAAGAGTGTGAGAGGAAAAAACACAGCAGGAGTCGGAGGACAGCAAACTGAGGACTCCTTAACCATTTCATTTGGAATAAGTCCAGTCTTGAGAAGAGGTAGGTAACTCGGCAGGAAGACATGACAGGCAATGAGTAATAAAGAAAGAGGGATATGTTTGTGATTAAAAGAATAAAGAGACAAGGGAAGAAAAAAATTATGATGAAGTGATGAGCCATTGGTTCTTTTGTTCTTCCCTTGCTGTTTTTAATTATGTATTTTCATCTCTGTGCTCAGTGGGACTGTGGTGATTTCAACATATGCAACCATTCCAATGCACTCAATCAGCACTGCTGACTAAGCTTATTTAGTGTCTGTGTGACTCTGTGTGCATGAGTTAGAAATATGTGTTTTTCGTTGTATCTAATGTGTGGGAGTCAGTCCTCGAGCCACCTGAGCGATTGTGTTGAAACAATGAAGCATCGGCTGTGCTTTATTAGAATTTAAGTTTGCTGCAAACTCATTATTCCACAAGTATAATTTTCCCTGTGAATTTTTGCTCATAAATCAAGTTTCCTGGTTGCATAAGAGTAACTCAGATGATTAGAATTTTGCTTAATATTGTGTACTGGCTGCATTTTTGAGTTTCTTAATCGTGTACTCAATCCCTGCCAGAAATTGGACCAACTTCTGATGTTTGTAAATGTCAAAAGACTTTCTGAAAGACAAGTTAGAATCCCAAGTCAGATGTCAGCTCAGAGCGTACGATTTCTTTTCTGTAGTTCCAGATTGAGCCAAGTGAAGCAGAGAAAGGGAAGCAAAAAGCTATTAGTACTACAGTTAGATACACTGGAATCCAACTGCTGCCCTAATTTGTATCCTATCCTCATTTACATGCACTAACAGACTCTAAGAAGGTGGGGTGAATGTGGGACGAGACCAAGAGAGAATATAGTTGCCTAAGAGTGGGACGTTGTGGCTTCAAGTCAGTCTGAAAGAGTATGTGCAAGCATGAGGCCGAAACTGTAAACTTTAAATAAAACAAGGGTGGCTAATCTGCAATCATATGACAGCTGTTTTTGGATATAAATCCAGGGTTTAATAATATCCCTATTACTTTCTCTAGACCCACCCTTTTTCACAGAGTGACATTTTAAAATCACTCAAAGAAAAACAGAGGTGATTACTGTCATACTTTACCTCAGCTTTAGTTGAAGGCTTTTCCTTAAATTGCCCCAAATTCATTGGCAAGCAGAAGTCAAACAGGCAAGATGTTAATACATTTCCTGTATGAGCTCGTTTTTCCACTGTAGTGAAAGGACACAAGGCAATAGTTGAAGATTGAAAAAGAAAGTTTAGTGAGGACTTTGCGGGAGGCAAATAGAAGGAAAGAATGGGACAGGTCCCAGCAGGACGACAGAGGAGAAACATGTCTTCTTCCAGCTGTTAAAGAACAGCCCAGACAGAGAGACTGAGTTGAAAATCCTGCCAGATGCTTTTTACCTCAGATGTTGATCAATCAATCATAATCCTCCCTCCTGTTCATTGCATTGTCACTGCCGCAAGTCACAGCAATAGATTCCCCTTCGGTGACCGGCAATAGTCAGTGGGCAGCCTGGAGAAACCACATGATAATGGATAATGCTGCGAGACAACGTGGACAAAAACTTTTAACGCACTAGCCGTTGTATTGATGCTTTAAACTCTCAAAACCATTTAGGTTGTCCGTCATGTATCATCAAATATACAACTGTTTTCACGCTGTTTTGTATCTCATTAAGTCAACTGTTGTTTCATCTTTTTTAAGCAAGTCCTCAAATGATTCATAGTGTCAAATTTTCAATTTAACACCAGCAACCAATTTACAATAGTAAGAAAATGATCTTTTTTCTTTTTTTTAAGTTATGACTTCTTATTTTGGGACTGAGCTCGGTCATAAAGTAGGAAGACAAACTGAAAAATCTTTTTTTTCAATCCCAAACTTTTGTCCTCTTCAACAGGTTAAATGAGATAGCCAATGGATTTCGCAGCAAGCTTTTTGGCAGTTAAGAGCTTTTTTGCAGCTTAGGGAAGCAGCTAGCAGTAGCCAGTGTCAGTTGTAAAAACAGCAGCGTAATGTTGTAGAACTTTGGTAGGTTAAAGACCAGCCAGGCTGCAATCTGGATCAGCCTAAGAAGTTGGAGAACATAGGAAGGCAGACCAGTCAGAGGAGAGCTGTAGTTGTCCAGGTGTTAGATGACAAGAACCTGGATCAACCTTGCAACACCTTTTGGATAATGGACTTCTGGTGATGTGGAGCACAAAAGTGCAGGACCAGGTTGTTGCAACAGTGTTGACGGCAAAGGACAGCTGGTCATCCGGTGTCACACCCTGGTTCCTTGCAGTCCAAGCCACAAGGACCACAGAGTTCTAATTGTTGATGGATCGGTCATGGAGGGGCTCTCCGTCTTGTCCAGATTTAGCTTCAGAGGGTTGAGTCGACATCCACTGGGTGATGTGAGTCAGACACCCAGAGATTCAAGTGCTGCCACCTAAATTTTGGATCGTGGAACGGAAAAGAAAGAATTGGTTATTTGTCATCTGCATGGCTACCATGTAAAGAAATATTAGTGCCTAGTGAATTGGTGTACAGAGAAAAGTTAGCCTAAAAGCCTTAGTTCTAGCCATGGTTTACAAATCATTAAAAACAAAGGATGAGCAGAAGGTTTGAGTAAGGATTTACAGGACTACTGGCTCCATAGACAAATCTCTAATGCTGTAAACTATAGTGCCACTCTGATAACAAACATGCAGTGTAAATATAAATATCTAGAGGAAATGGAAACTGGCGGATCCTAAATTCTTCTTTACTGTCTGAACAAGCACCCTGCTCTATCAGGAACAGCACTTGCAAAAAATGAACTGTATAACATTTAAATTTAAAGTTTTCCCATCAAACACTGGGAATCGTGGAGGCACACAGAGCAGGGCCCTGTCCAAAGCTGTCTCTCTGCAGAGAGGTCACAGATGCTTATATGGCGGCTACAAGCATCCTTTTGACCTGAGCTTGTATGTGTTGCCTTTTTTTTCCATGAGTGCCTCTGTATGTTCCATACTTCACTGGTTGTGACTGTGAGCAGCTGTTGTATGCGAGCCCTACAGTACAGCTGAAGCACAAGGTACCAAACAACAACGAGAACAGGACTCGAACAGGCTCCTTCTCAGTTTCTGTGTCAACTATTATTGTTTCATGTCATGTGGGCATGCATGTATCACAACCTGCACAGGTCACACTCAGTATGCAGACAAGTGATTGGAAAAGACTTGGCCTTTATTAAAAAGTTAATTTAAGCATCATACTTGCAATGAAAAAATGTGAAATGCTGCTTCAGCGATCAGGGAATCGCCACTTTGATTTCTCTCATGTGGTTTTGTAAAGCATAATGCTTAAAATTTTTAACGTGTCTTTGAGTTTCAATTTTGATCATGTTTTAAGTAAAATTAACCTCTAACAATACTGGAGGGGGATAAACTCTTTGAAGCATCAACATAAAGAGTAGTATTTTACATATAAACAAACACAACAACACACACAAACACACATCGATTACAGCCTTAGGAAAGCTTATTCTCCTCTGCAGTGTGAAAATCGGTTCCATCTTGGGGCTTTGAAGTATTTATTAACCCATAAAATTATCGTACACCATTTCCTCTCTCATCATACTGAAAATTCTATTCATGAGCTACTCTGTGTGTGGTGAAGAGAGAGTGTGTGTGTGTGTGCAGAAGACAAGCTTTGAGAGATCTTGTTTCAACCTTGATCCTGCAGCATTTGGCAGTGTTCTCACACACACATGCATATACACATACACACACACACACACACACACACACACACACAGAGCCTGTGCTTCCAGTCATAGTTACAGTTCTCTTGCTATTAATGGAGACATATCTGTCTCCAAGTAGGCGGGCTTATTAACAGCCTTCTAGTTATTGGCTGTCTGTTCACTCAGCACTGAAAACAACCTTCCTATTGGTCCCTGTTGGACATCATTTTCAGCCCATCACCCGTAGTTGCAACTCCCCTCCGCTCTCTGGTTGCTAGGCAACCAGTGGTCTCTGGTTTCCCTTCAGTGTTCCCCCCCCCGCAATGTAGTGTGTGTGGGTGTGTGTGTGTGTGTAGGAGTGGCTGTGGTTCTAAATAGAGCTAAGAGATGGAGCTGAAACCTGGACTTAGCTGTCATTAACACAACCTAGACTAGAATTGCTTGCTGTTATCTGAGGTTTATAGTGTATGTTGTGTGTTAGTGTGTGTTTGTGTGCCGGTAGTGTATTGAAAATCCAGGCAAATCAATACTCATCCTTCCAGCAGAAGAGCTTCACCTCCAAACAACAGACACATTACATGAGGGGTAGAATGATGAAGAAAGAACAAGGAAAAGGTGTTTGGCTGTGATTAAGTATTTAGGGCTAGAAAAACCTCAATAAACAAAGAGAAAAATAAGTCAAGCATTGGGTTATCCACATTACATCAATGTTTTTATGTAACAAACTCCACGGATTGCAAGATGGAAGCTAGTTTTAACTTTTATCCTACTATATCCCATCTTAGCTGACAGATTTTGTGCCACAGCTTGGGTATGATTATCGGCTAAACTTTATTTACAAACTAATATTTCTTGCACAAAGACATACAATATCGCTGTACTAACTACACCACTGAACTAGTGTTATTTTAGTGATTTTAGAAAAAATTTAGCGATATGAAACTTTGACTTTTGGAGTAATTCTAAAGCAATAACTCCCTGCAGCCTCCACTTGTTGTCTGGTATTTCCTGGTATTTGGTATTTTGCTGCAGCATTTCAACCCTTTTAAAATGTGAGTAGTCATCTTTACACTAATGTATCCCTTGGCAAAGCAAGGCTTTTTTATGTTGCTGTTTCCAGTCTTTGTGCTAAAATAAGCTAACTGGCTGGTGGTTATAGATTTAATCCAAAAACAGAGTAAGCCTCCTGCAATATTTCCATAAAGATCACCATTGTTAAGCCAGCTTTGCTTTTTCACTCAAAACCATACAGTAACAACATAATGCAGCCTCATTGTGTGAATTTAAATATCATGCCTGCCCTCTAAAAGCTAAAGAGGCTAACAAAACAGCAACAGCATCCAGTGGGTCTGGCACCCCCATTTTAAAAAGATGTCAGTTTGAGTCTGTTACTACTCCCACAGCCTGCCAAAGGCAGAACAGTGCCCTCTGATTACATCTTTGCATGCTATGTACAAATCAAAGATGTAGAATAAAGGAGCAACAATCCTGCCAGTTTTTTGAGATATTTAGTTGTTGTTTATTTTGTTTGCTTTTCTTTTTCTTTTTTTTTTTTTTTACAAAAGGACAGTAAGCCTTTGCGCTGTCATAAGTGTTCCAAAGGACAAGACCTTGATGCTTTGGACTCAACCGCTATGAAATCACTGAGACAGACAGACTATTTGCTGATCAATATTACCATTCAGCTGGCCTGTAATGTACTCTGACCAGGGCAATTTAGGTAACCTTACACCAGTGATTCTTGGATCTGAAAAAATCAATGTAGGATTCTTCCACTGGTTTGACCCCCATCACACCATTAGCAGACAGAGCCTGAGGGGCTATAGGGGTCTGTTGATATCACAAAGGTCACAACCTCATAGTCTACAGTGGAGAAGTGATTGATCATATTGACAGGAGCCTGGAGAAGGTAGATACACACCAGCTAACAAAGAGGGACCAATCACATGCAGTTGCTAAGGCTGAAGAGAAGAAACTCTTTTGAGTGTTACTGCAGAGCCTCTTCTTTTATTAGGCTGAATCACTGACACTCACACTATTTATTCCCTGTGACAGTCTTTTTTTTCCCACAGCCTCTCCTCCTTTCATCTAGAAATAGTAAAAGTGAGGACAAAGTGGGGAGGAAAAGAGAGACAAGAGCAGCTGATCAGAGGTAGTTTGAGGTCAAGGGAATTTGAATATGGACAGAGAGTAAAGAGGAATATGAGGGTGATGAAAGGGATATTTAGACAAGACAGTTGAGATTGAACAGGAGCAGAGATACTGATAAAAGTGTTTTCAGTTCTTTACTTTTCCATCATTAAAACTATGTGCTAGCTTGAGCACAGACAGTGACTGGACTGTAGGTTCCCTTACTGGGTTTTATGCTCCAGTGAGCCGACCAGCATCCAGCCTCCCCTCCAGTAGGAAACAGAGAAAAGGCCTTTTGTCTCCAGTGTCCTGACTGAGAGAGGTCATTGTTAATGTCCCCAATCACTGACGGTTTCCACTTAGCCCCGATTGCTGGACTAGTTTCTTTGCAAAAATATTTTATTTTGGCACAGCTGTCATCATTCTGTGGTTATGCTTGTGTTTAAAGAGGTCATTGCATTCTTATAACAATCTTGGAGTTCATACAAATTCAGCATCTCAAAGGGGGCAATTTGAAATGAAAAAATCTGATTTGATATACAGTTGCAAGTGAAATTATCTCTGCTCTACTGAGAAATTTGTATTTCCATTCTTTATGACTAGATTAAATAATTAGAAGGTGCAACAATTACACAAAGACAAGTAATTGAAGACCGAAAAACATATTGTCATTTGTTTGATTCTTGCAGTAAAGTGACAGCAGTTTATAGAGAGGAGGTGGCTGTGTGAAAACACAGCCCCGTCACCCGTATGTGTGTTGGCTAATCCGTTAATCAAGCCTGTTCAATCTGGGCTAACGGGACTGTTAACAGGATTAGTGCATTGATCAGCACACACAGACACACATTAGAAGACACAAACATAGCCGCCTGACCAGATACCGCGAGCAAACAGCACCCAAAAACACTTCATACTGCATTAAGACAATCCAGACCAGAGGGTAAGTAACTCGTATTGTAAGCTCTCCCCAGTATGCGACACCACTGTTAGACTGCAAAAAGAGTCAGAAAGAATGAGATCATGATCATTCAAAGATTTTTGAGCCAATTTGAACAGAATTGATCTTAAATGAATGCACGGTTAGTGAGATAGAAATGGATGGAAACGGGGGTGAAGAGGGATGCACACTGTGGTAGCTCAACACTTTCGCTGTCAGCGTATACACCTGCTATGAATATAATTTAAATGCAAATGGTGCGATACTGCAGTCAAGCATCACAGAGAGAGTGAGAGTGTGAGTCTGTGTTTTAACAATAATGGTTGGGTTGCATTGAAATTCTCACCCATTCAGGGACCAACAATATAATCTTCTTCCCCAGGATCTGAAGCAGCTGTTTGTGTGTGTGTGTATGTGTGTGTGTGTGCGCGCTTGAGTACACATCCACGTGCATGTGGATTTTATTTATCTTTTTATTTATTTATTTATTGAATGAGTGTATGTGTGTGGGTGACTGCTGCAGCTCTGTGTTGCCATGGTGACAGTTGAACTTCAAGCTGAGGTTGAGGCTTTTACTGTAGTTGAAGTAGATGCTGTTGCATAAGGCAAAGAGTAACACACCAGTACACACAGATGCACATCATGGAAGACAGTTACTGTGCTTCTTCTGGAGTGTGTGTGTATTTTTGTGATGTAATTGTGGCCTGAGAACTGATGTCACGCTACTGTCCCTCAAAGCAGACAAGGAAAGAAACAGAAGAATTTTACTCCCCTTACTGCCATAGAGCATAATATTAATTGTCCAGGTTACCTGATGTACTTTATATCTGAATAATATAATTATTAACCTATTTTTAATATAAAGGGACAAATAAACCATCTCAGTAAGGTAAAAAAAATGTATTTAATTTTATTGCATCACATGTAATTTTACTTTTACTAGTGGAATTTTCATGCTAAATTTTCATCAGACTTGCAACTTATTCTTACCACAGATTTATTTGCTGATTTGCTTTGGTTTCAAAAATACAAGAAAGTGGTCAAATCTACCCATTACTCTACTTCTATAGCCAAAGGTGGTTTTAACAAATTATTAGTTTTGTCATACTGAATAACCAAAAGATATTCAGTTTCATCTTACAATAGACAAGGAAAAGCAGCAAAGCAACATAATTAAGAAGGTGTATTTACAAAGGGTCCTTTTTTTCTTCAAGATCATTTAAGCAATTGATTATTTCTAAGAATGGCTAGTTAATTTTATGTCTATTGTCTTACCCTTTTAGTTCAAATTTTCATTAGATGATCTTCATTCCTCTGGCTGAACAAGTCTTGCTCTTTAAAAGCTAAAAGCCAATAAATCAGACAGATGTTTTCAGTAATTTGTCACATACTTGCAGTTTTGTTTCATTATTTTCAAGAATGTCCTTATATCAAGTGTAATTTCATTTTTACTAGAGGCGCGATGCGACATATTTTCATAATCTCATCTCCTGAAATGGAACGTGTTTGCATTGGAAGCAGGCATTTTATTAAGTTAGGTATTAGGACAAAATCACATGATATTATTGCACCAAATTCAGCAAGCCAATGTCATCTGTGGTACAAAGACACAGGCAGAGAGGGAGGAAGAGATTCTGAATTATCACTGACTTTGTATGTCATTAAAAGGACGGTGTATAAAAAGGGAAAGAGAGAGAGCTGTGAAAGCCAGAAAGGAGAAGAAGGATGAGAATAGATGAGTGGAAGAAAAGATGAGTGAGTAAAAATTTGTAGAGGGAGCATGGGGTGGCCATAATACGCCAATTAGTTCCACTACCCGCTAGTCCCGGCTTTGCTCTCTGTTTCACTTTGATCCATCTAATTTTAACAATTAAAAATACACTGTTTCCATGCAGAGAAGAAGAACGTAGGATGTAGTTTAACCGCTAGTGGCAACTATATTTATCTTTAACATCCCACCAATCAAACTTCCCTGCTTCCTTATTTACCGTATGACATAAAACATATAAAACCAACTAAACCACAGAAAAATGAAAGGAAATGTTCAGCATTTTTAAGCATACTTGATGCATTATATATCAGTTGTTTATATGCAATTTGCATATATACACTATTCATGATGGTTTGGATTGGTTTATTTATGTTCTGTGTGTTTAGGTTTATGCACACACACGGAGCCAAAGTATGTGCATCCAACAACACTGCTCATTGTTGTTTTTATTTGTTTCTCGAGCAGATGTGATGCAGTAATTGGTGCAAGAGATGATGAAGTGCGTCCAGCTGTGTGTGTGCGTGTTTGTGTGCGTGTGTGTGGGTGCACCCACGTGTGCGCGTGCATGCATGCATGTGTGTGTGTGTGTGTGTGAGAGACTAGCACTGACTAAAAACAAGACTGTTAGGAGAATCCTCACACTGAGTCTAATTGCCACCTTTTGCCCTGAACACACACAAACACAATCTCTCACACTTGCACATACCTTTACTGGAAGACCTCCAAAGGCAGCCCTATAAAACCAGGCAGCAGTTCTTTGTACACTGAAGTATGGCCGCCAGAAGGTGCAAACAGTGCAAACACATCCCTGCAGAAGCCTGCCATGTTCCAGCTAGTCCCTCTAGAAAACCCAGTAACTGGCACAGTCTGTGAATGCCTGGTGACCAGAGTAAAAAATGAATGCTTTCATTGGTGTGCGAGTGTGTGTGTGTGTTTTGTCTCCTTTTGTGCCTCTATAGTCAGTGTCTGAGGAAAATCAATAGACTATTACAAATTTGCCCCAATCTGATACTGTTGAATTTGCATGTTCCTATGTGTGATTTCACATTGAAGAACGGTACACTCAGTGATCTTGAAATAACAAATCTAACAGCTTGAGTACAGCTATCCAAGCTAGATCAGTTATGTAATAATTATAACACGATGTACTGCTATACATGTGCTCAGAGGCATTTTATGTCATTATGAACTCATTAGTATTCTGCAGTCTTTGGTGTTTTTTTCTGAAAAACTCTTCTGTAGATCACATTATTATCCTCCATTTAGGGCTCAAGACCATAACGATGATTATAATCTGTTACCTTTAAGCTTTTGGGGTTTTATTTGTGGATGTATGTTTTAAGATTGATCATTATTTGAGTGCGCACTGGCCTTTGACTCAGCATTTCCTGTGAGCTTGCGGAAAACACAGGCCAGCAATCATAACTCAATTTGTGCCATAGTTTAGAGCTACAACTAAAGATTTCCAATATTTATTAAACTGTTGTTTTTTGGTTTTTTTTAGTCAAAAATTGACTTTCCATCAATTTCCCAGAGCCTTATGTAATATCTTCAAATTGCTTGTTTTGTCCAACCAACGATCCAAAACCAAGACATAATACACAATGTCACTTCAACTCCACCTTAATGACTAATTCTGTGCACAACACCTACAAACTTCCCTTCATATCTTTTAACTTGAAGGTGTAATATTTCTGTTTCAGGTATTGAAGATCAGTCTTATTGGACACAGAAAACGGATCTTAGCCTCACTTGGAGACCGGCTACACGAAGACACCCCACAGAAACCTCCGCGGGCCATCTCCCTAAGGGTAAGTCCCAGTGAGCAAACAGCTTGTTTTGTATGACCCATCAAAACTCCTTAATTTAGATAATGAAGAGAGGAAGAAAGCACAAATCCCTTACAAGGTGGCTGTTGTTTACATGAGAGCTACTGTCTCCCCACTGCTGCTTTTACCACCCAACTGATAACCTAAATCTCTCAAATAGGCACAAAATGTCTGACCCACTGCAGTTTCCGCCATGCCTGCTTGTCCTGGATACTAATCACAACAAACTGGCTTTCCCTCTCCCATTGGGGCTACACTTTAATGTCCTTATGAAAGTCTCATGCTCTTTGTGCTGCTGAGCCCACAGAGGCCTTCTGCTTGTGAAAAAATGCTGAATATGTCGACCTGGTCAATCTGACTCCTTTCTGTACTATGAAACAGCCCAAAATGTCCATCAGAGAGCTGCAGTTATGTATGCAGTTTTATACTGACCATTGGACTAAAAAAAGTCTAATAATAATAATAATAATAATAATAATACAGTAAATCATATAGAGAAAAGCAGCAAATCTTCACATTTGAGAATCTTGAAAAAAAGGTACCACTAGCTTGACATAAAAGAAATCAGTATCATAATACATGGCTCATAGGGGTAAAATGCTTTTAGTTTTAGAGTAAATGGCTACAGCTAAGATGCAAAGTTTTTACATTTCAGCTCCAATAGCCCAGAAATATCTCAGTATATAATCAGAATAATCCTGTTCCACTGAGACTCTTCTCATATGTAATGAACTGAAAGTGAATAACCTCTCAGGAGAAACAGGCTGACCTTCAAGTGGGTTAGACCATTACACTGTTAAAACATAGAAAAGTTCTGACTCTTTTGGGAATCCTAGTCTCTACTCAGCTTGTAAAAAACCTTTTAAATGAACATCATTTTGTACTTAAAGGATGATGCTAATGCTTTCACTTCAGGTGACTCTGAGAAGGCAAAACTTCAGTGTTGTGCATTAGGACACTGATGAGACCTTCTAGTAACAAGATAGTCTCTTTGTCTGTGATTTTACCAAGCACTTAGTATGGCAACACTGTGGCTGAAAAATAAAATGTGACAGTGAAAAGAGGATGCAATTGTTTTACTTTTTGTACTTGTAGCACTGACACAGCACATTATGAAATGATGAATGAACACTCTCTTGCTTCCTTCCATCGCTCTAATATTCTACCCCACCCCACCATGTTCTGTCACAGGAGCCTGCCGGGAACCACACTCCTCCCCAGCTCAGCCCGTCGGTGGGCCAGGCAGCGTACACGGCGGGGGTCCCGGGTGGATCTCTGGACGTGCAGCATCTCATCATGCAGGCGGACGCCCGGCGCAGACAGCGCAGCAATGACAACTACTTCGATGACGTGCCGCGATCCAAGCTGGAGCGACAGATGGCTCAAGTCAGCATGGTGAGGAAGGGAGGCCAGGTTGGAGGGATGAATGGAGGCGGGGAAAGGGAGAGAGGGATGGACTCAAGTCGAGTATTATGAATGGTTATTGTCAAAGATGCGGTTGGCAGAATGGATGTTAAAAGGGTAGTAAAATTCTGTTCTTGCTCATGGTCAGATATGTTCTGTGACAAAGACCTCCACTGATTTTTATAAATTATTACACATCACACATCAATGAGAACCAGTCAGTCCACTCAGTCCAACGTATATTGTTGTGCTCTGGTATATATTCATTAGGGCTCCAAAAAAAATCTGCTACTGAAAATAATTCAGAATGCAAAATTTTCTCCTGTTTTAGTTAAGTTTGCTTAGAGCTAAAGTGACAGGCTTTATGAAATTACTGAGCCTCTTTTAAAAAAATTAAACTTTTTAATGAGGGTTTTTTAAAGATTTAAATCTTGTGTGGGACCAATAAGTCACAGGCAGGCAAGTCAGAGAGTACTGGGGGGAACACGTTATTGGCTCTGTCCTTATTGGAATGTTTTCAACAAAATAATGAAGAATAATTCCAAACTCATCTCAAAACATGTAATAAGTCTCCTCCCTGCTCTAATCAAATAATAAAAAACAAACAAATCTGATGCAAGGGATATTTCAAAGTTGTATCCTGTACCTTTACAAATTAGAAGCAATAATGAGTTAAGCTTTCATTAAGTATCACATATCTAATCAGGACAGTGGAATTTATCTTAATTATAAATGAAGTATCTCACTAATTAAATGCTTTTGGCTACAAGATGCAAGCCAAAAGTATTTTATCTGCCTGTTCAGTTGTTGAAAATCCACCATTTATAATCTGCAGCAGGCAGACCATCTGACACCAGCAGCCATCTTAGTAGTTCATTGCTCATATAAATTGTAGAAATAAAGAAACAAAAGAAACTATAACTACATATGCCAGAAACTATAAAATGTCATAATATGCAAACCACAATCAAGCATAAACTGCTGCTTAACGTAATAAATGTTTATCTGCAGTGGCCTGAAAATCACAGGATGCAACACTTAATAGTTCTGCACAAACAAGACACAAGCTGCATTTCAGAACAAGTGTTTCAACTTTGCAGTCAATTTTATTCTCATCCACATGCAAAATTAGAACTTTATGGCCTCCAATCAGCAACAGCACAATGATTCACACACACACACACACATACTTGCCATGTGCACACATCTGAGGCAGCAGCTGTGTTTTGATTCAGTACGATTAGGGTCTTTTTGTGTCTCTGTGTGAATCACAGAGCTTATCAGTGCAGAATACCACTTTTATGGCTACCCTGCTGAATCTTTGTGCGTCACAGTGTATCCCCCCTTTTCTTTCTAGAAATGAAACTCAGAGGTGTTAGTGAGTTAGCTTTGCCAGAATGGAGGGATAACTGTTATAAAAGAGAGGAAATATTTGTATACTGTGTAATTAAACCTCTTCTTTGCATGTCACCACACTTCTTTGATTAGTTTCCTCACAAATGTCTCTGTGTGACTTAATTAAAGACACATATTTTGGTCTTTAAAGTGGCACATTAAAAACTTGTAGTAACTGAATCCAGCTGAGTCTATAACCATGGTCAAATTTTGTAGAAAAAACAGGTATATTATCATAGATTTGGCAAATGCTGGTTTCCAAAGGCTTATCTCCAGGCTGTTTACCCAACATGTTTGCATAAATTGCAAGATCTTACCTCCACAGTGCCTCACTAACTTGCTGCCAGAGACTGTACACACAAGCATTCAGATACTGTTATTCAGATAAACACACAGTCATCAGATATTGAAGATGACAAGACAGTCATCTGGTTTCATTTACCAAAGAATGAAAAACCATAAAACAAGCTTAATTGTTATCCGCAGACATTTGAGAAGTATGCTGATAGGATTTGGTTTCTTTCTTTGTGTAAAAGGTGAAAGCTCACAGGGTGAAAATGCGGTGAGCAACAAAGTGTCTTGAACTGAGCTAAAGAATTGAAACATTTAGAAGCTGAGTGTAATTCATCCAAGTTTAATTTCCTCTTGGATGTTCTCCGAAGCGTGTCCATTTGATGGCATGTCCATGTTCAGTCTGGAAAGCTGTTACATTATGAACATACATTCATCAGGCCAACAAGTTATGTCAACATGGGATACACAGTACAAGCCCTTGATGTCATGACCCATGTTGTAATCTTGTGTGATCCTTCTTCTGCCCTGATGTGAGATTGGTTGTTGTTTCAGGCAGGCGAGTGGTGTGAGCCAATCACGTTGCGTCCGCCCAATGAAGCCACCTCTTCCACTCCGGTGCAGTACTGGCAGCATCACCCCGAAAAACTCATCTTTCAGTCCTGTGACTATGAAGCCTACGTGAGTTCATCCACCTCACTTCACTCTTGTTTGTTTGTCTCCTAAGTTACAATTCTGCAGATGCATGTAGGCCTGCCACTTACAATTATTTTCTTATCTATCAATCTGCAGATGATCATCTTTATTAATTAATTAATTGAGCATTTCCAAATGTGCTAAAATTTATTTTTGGTCTGAACAACAATCCAATACCAAGACATACAGTTCACTGTCACAAAGATTCAGCTTGAAACCAGTGAATTTTTGGGCGTTTTTGCCTTTAAACCACTCTGAAGGTTAATGAATTATCAAAAATGCTGACTGGTTTTATTAAGTGACTATTCAATACATTCAGGTTATAATATTTAAGATCAATAACACTCAACTCCACCTTTCAGTCAGTAACACACTCATTTATTCTCAGCACATTGATAAATTTAGACCTTTGCCAGTTACATAAAGGGTGTTATATATCTGTGTTACCACGGCTACAGACTTGCACCTCTGATTGGTTATATGCTTACATCCAGACGGGAATGATTACGTTCTTGGAGCAGGTAAAACAGTGAAGAAAAGCAATATGAGCCTGGGTATATCAGAAATACATTTTCTGATTGGTTTTGGGGGACTGGTGAAGACATGGAGTAGATGTGAGATGAATGATTAAGTAAGAAAGAGACAGAGAAGGAGAGGAGAAAGAAAGTTGAAGAGAAAAATATAAGTTCAAGCAAATAGGATGGGCAAAGAGAAATCAATTGTGATGCCGAAATCAAATATGAATGAAAGCGAGAAAAGATGAGATAGGGGCCATGAATAAGAAATAAGTGTCCCAAGAGCATGTGTTCCCTCAGTCAAAAATCCTCCCTTTTTTGGGTTTCTCACCTCCAAAAGATTGATAGCAACAGCGTGGACCATTAGGCTTCCCACTGATGTACAACAACATAGGCACTGTGTTTTGGATGGATGTTGGAGGACCCACAATGGGTGGGCATTCGGTGGGGAAATATGGAGGTGCTTTCATGGAGCCGTTTATGACAACATCTCTAATGCTCGCTGTCCCAGGACAACGAGCTCCAGAAAGCCCAGAAAGTGAGATAAATGAGCAGGAGCCCAACAGAGGGGGAGGCAGAGTGTTCAGTATGAATATTGGCAAGCTGTAAGGGGAAATGGATATTGAATAAGAATAAATTAGATGGATAGGACAGTGATGAGAGGAAGAAAGCAAAGAGAGGAGTGTATTGTGTTTGTGTTAATATAGCAGGACGGTAAAAAGCCAGAAGGACAGAATAAAGGATGCATCAGCACTGTTCTCATTTTCATCTAGATTTTCGAAATAAACAAAACCTCCACTTTCAGCACCACCTCAGATGACATCTTAACTTTATTATGTCTGCTTTACAACGTGAGCTCAAAAATATTACCTGAAGTTATTACAGATCCATTTCCAGTAAAACCCTGCAGACACTAACATCATTATCATACACTTTATCATTAACAACCAAGCAATCTCAAGATTGACTCTGCATGCTCTTTTAAAGTAATCAAAAAACTTCTGTAGATACACTGAATATGCAGTTGTTACTGAGTTCCTCCTGGTACTGATTTGAAGTCTATTTTGACTTCTCTCTTTCTTTGTGACATGAGTGCATTTTTCATTTTAATCTAAAAAGGATAATAGCTTTAACCTGAATTGCCCCTTCATGTAAGAAGTTATCATCTCTTATTATGGATACATTTCTGTGGCACTTTGAATTTTTTTGAGCTCTGATACCACAAATACTGTCACCGTTACATTTTTCTGTCAATCATCTCAATCATCTTCATGGAGTCTATGCAGACGATGGCATTTAGCCCTAAGTAAAGCCTAACAGAGCCATTAGCATGGCTGTGAACACTTGCAATGTTACAGACTTCCTTATTTTTATCTAAAACTAATAAAAGACTTGTGTACACAAGTAATCACTGCCACAGTGACATGGTAGACAAGTCAGCAGCTGGTCCTGCATGCAACTCTAATGCAATTTCTAGGATAACTGCCAACAACCCTGTTATAACAGCGATATTAGATTGTTAACTTGAATCAAGATGAAGTATTATTAAGCCCAGATGACCTCCTTCTGATCTGCAGAGGATCAGAGTCCCCAAAATGAAAAGTTAGTCTGTGCCACAAAAACAGTAAGTCATCACGCAAAGCAGTTTGCCTAAAAGGTTTTGCCCCCGAAATCAAATGTATCACTAATCAAATGTAAAATAAATTATGTGAGGTAGATGTACAACTTGAGGTCATGTACTTTAGATGAAAAAGCTGTACTTTTTTTCTTCCCTTCTAATCCACTAAAAGCCTTGTTAGGGTGCCATTTTAAGGAATGAGGCCTTTCCATAAGCTGGAAGGGTGCTGTGAGGTGGTCAATGTCACACCCATTAAGAACTCTAATTTCGACATAAACATTGTCTCTGTAAAACAGTGTCACCATTACTAGCCTCTTTATTCAATCAGATACTGTGTGCACAGAATGTCTGATTACAGAGTCGTGTTCAGACAGAAGGATCTGCCAGACAGATAGTAATGTCCCTCCAGGAGCCTCTCAAGGTGGATTTACTCACTGCTGTTTGTCTGTGTGCATTTAGAGATTTACTCCATAATTAATACTGTGAAATAAAAAAAATACACTTGTATTTCACTTTTTTTTAAAAAATTTAATCAAAAAACAATATAAACTTCAGGAAATCGACTAGAATTAAAATTAAGTTGAACTATGCTTGGCTGCCCTGTGTAATTTCATGGCCCGCTCCACTATGTTAACTACATTTTGTGTACAGTCATTACTCGCACACTTTTACATTTTATTGAGTACGTGTGTGTGTGTGTCTTTTCTATAGTACCTGGGATCCATGCTGGTGAAGGAGCTGAGAGGGACGGAGTCCACACAAGACGCTTGTGCCAAAATGAGGGTAAAGCACAGCCAAACATAATTGATCCTTGCTATTGTTAAGAAAAATCCAACCAACATCATTAATGTCTGCTGCTTAAATCTGGTAACACAGTGACATCAGTTGGTGCCATTTGAGGTTAGGATCAAATATTGATGATAGATTTGATGATACACATTTTTTTTTCCTACACCAATTTTGAGGCACTATTAGAACTAAATTAGAAAAATCTTTATAATCTGCGTCCTACTCTACATTTACAGATAATTCTGGTGGAGCAGCATGTTGATCTGCTGAGCCCCTTTAATCACAACCATTAACAAGTGAATTTTAAATCCTCATCAACCAGTTTTTCATCTCTTTTTCACTGATCTCACAGCCCTCATCTGTTCTTAATATGCCTGCTCACAAGAACTTTGCTCTGCACTCCACAAGAGTATTTAACATTATGGTTATGTTTGGATTATGATATGAAATATAAGATAATGTTAAATGAAATATGATGCTGTCATATCGTTGCACAACACCCAGATAATGCACATTTTTACATCGCTTGCAGACAGGCTGTGTAATATCCTTATTGGCATCTTGAGT